>QJNY01000087.1:29620-197759 GCA_004155945.1 Monosporascus sp. mg162
AGCTTTTGGCCCCCCCCCCCCGGCGAGTCATTCGCGTCGTGGTCCATGAAATGCCGGTGGTTCACTCGTGGCTGGACACTCCAAGAGCTTATAGCGTCAAAATGTGTCGAATTCTATGGCCAAGCCTGGAACTTCCGTGGGACGAAGACAGACCTCAGCGGCGTCATAACTCAAGTCACCGAAATTAGTGGCGAGGCACTTCGTGATCCTGAGCGTCTCTATCGCTTCTCAGTGGCGCAAAGGATGTCATGGGCAATGACACGACAGCCAACACGTATCGAAGACGTGGCCTATTGTCTGCTGGGAATATTCGACGTGAATATGCCAATGCTATATGGAGAGGGCTCAAGGGCATTCATCAGACTTCAGGAAGAGATTGCTAAAGAGACTAACGATCTTAGTCTCTTCGCTTGGAAAGCAACCTCTATGGATCAGATGTATCGTGGCGTCTTCGCGAGTACGCCGGCCGAGTTCCGTGATTCCGGATTCATCACACTTGTCAGTGATACGGCTTTCAATCCAGACTTCATCCTGACCAGCAAGGGCTTGCGCTTGACGCACAGTCTCCATCCAGGGCGAGACGGGACATACCTCTTGGACCTGAACTGCTCGCAACCCACTGGCAGTCGCCGCCGGCACATCGGTATATGGATCAAACCGCATGGTGGAGGCGTCTACGGTCGGGCCAAAGCTGATGAGTTTGGTACCTTAGACCCAGAAGCTGTCGGGAAACCCACTCGAGTCTTTCTTATTAGGCGCATCAGCGCAGCTCGCTCGGTTGACCTAGAGGGCAGCCACAGCCACGCCTTCATGTTTCGAAAGGGGTTTAACGAGCGCGGCGCCATTCATGAACCGGGCTTCCTGTTCGAGGCTACGTTAATGAACCAGTGGGAGAGTGGGACCCGCAGAGGCGAATGTTCCTAACACACGGGGCTTCCAACTTCGCCGGCTTGGGCTTCTTCGGACAGCGATCGGATATCACCATTGGCAAGGAATTCATGGGCGGAGAATCATTCCTGGTGGTCTTTGGGAAGAACGCCACGGACGAGGAACCGTGGGTAACGATTGCAAGTCCGCGAGACGGCGGGGAGCTGTTCCAGCACATGCGTGATCCCTAAAAATTGGCGGCCCTCGTCAGCAACCGCAACAAGCGAGTTGTAGTAATGAAGGATTACGACAACAACTATCGCAAGGCTGTCTCTGTGGGCATCGAAAAAGCCACGATAGAAGGACAGGTGGTTTACTGCATCGATATGTTCTACCATGATGCTGCTATCGCTAATACCCAGGGAACCGACGGAGTTAAGTCTCATACCTTATCTCGTCGTAAGGCGAGGGCATCAGGGCGTGTAAACAGTAGTGATACCGGGTCATGGTTGTATTCATTGAAAGATCTGGAATATGGTGATTTGCCTGCATAAGGAGACTTCAGGTCCCGGGTCTTTAGGATTTTTTAGCTCTTGTTCCATCCAGCTTTATACACTCGCTCATCTGCCGGTTTGATTATCATAAGCTAGCCACTCCCTGGCTCAGACAGTATTAACCTCCTCTGAAATCGAGCCTGATGCAAAAGATGACGTGACCACCGCAGTCGAGGCAAATGAGGACCTGCCTAGCAATTATCATTGTGCGCTCGAAACTGTAATAGAAGTGGCCAGCACAATACTCTCGGTCGTCTCCTATAGGCCCTACAGAAGACGTGCTTACGAACCACATGATTTCTCCCTCCAGTCTTGATGCGAACTATAAAGGGGGAGAGATTGGCGTGCTGTGAGGTAGCTCTACCATTTCTCGCTCCTGCAAAGGATTCAGGAGAACCTTGCTTCGAGAGAAATGGCCTGTTTGAAGAGGCAGCCAAAACAGGGAAGGTAGCTCTCTAGAGGTGTTATTCGATACGGGCTGGAGATTCGAGCCCGCCGCGTACGAAGTTGTCCTGGGCTTTGCCATACGCAAGGCCGACGCCGCGCTGCATCTCATGAAGGTCCTTATCAAGATAGGACAAGATGTCTGTACTGTCGAGTGTTACTCAACAGCTATATCAACGGCACCAGGACAGTGAAGGAACGACGGCTTTCCGTCCCAAGAACTCGCTGTGCTCCCGACCGATGAGGATGCGGACGTCGAAGTCAGGAACGATGGGACTAATTATGCCGCTATGTACTGCAGCTTGGTGTGACAGCGAAGAAGTCGTGAAGCGCCCGATCGAAGCGAAGGCAGATTTGAATGATATTGCGAAGTTCACGGGTGGATATCAACCTCTCCACGCCCCATATGACAACACAACGATTCTAAGGCTGTTGTTGGAAGCCCACGCCGATATTAAGGCCAAGGACAAAGCCGGCCAAACCGCCCTATTCGTTTCTATGAATCAGGGTTAAGAAGATTCGGTGGAGGAACTTCTCAGACATAGGCTGGAAATGCACGTTCTCGTGGGCCGTGAGGCTGAACCTTCCGAGACTCTGTGATGGGGCAACAGGAGAATTTTCGACTTGCTTCACGACGCCGGTGGAAATCCTGTTCGTCGCCGACTGATTGGTTGGATACGCCATTACTCCAGTACTGTGCCGAAGCAAACCAACTGGATGCCTTAAAACGACTACTGCTCTACAACTTCGACATGGATCGGAAGGAGTCATGGGGGGAGACCCCGTTGACCGTGATCAGCTCTCAAACGATGGCGGAGCTGGTCAATCGTCTCGTCTGCCGCGGTGCCTCGATTTACATGACCAATGAAAGGATACACCTTTGGCTGTGGCTATTGATGTTGGAAATATCGAAGCCGCGAGACTGCTTATTTCCCCGGGGACAGACGTCAACGGACCGGTGCACGGTCGGGGTTCATCGCTGCGCGTCGCATTCAGCGACGGTTCAGCAGCAATGGCTGAGATGCTTCTTAACAACGAAGGAGGAGCCAACCAAGCAACCGAGGGGATTGCGAGGACACCCTTCCAGGCTGCAGGCCTCGGAAAACATGATTCGGTTAAAACAACTATCGTCCGCCACTTCCTCGACACCGAAGATCTGGGCGTTAACCAATCTAATTGGTGTAGCAAAACCTGATATGTTGCTTGTCTTGCGGCTGACTTGGCCGACGCTAAGCGCCTTCTTTGGCATGGCCTTGTGGTCACAGTAGAGGATCACGTGGGGAGGCAGCCGATTCACTTAGCATTGTACCGCACCGTCGGCCATATTACGTGTCTAATTATTCTGAAGGATCAAAAGGAGCTAATAGACGAGGGTGATATTGATGGCTGACGCCCCTGCTGTGGGCTATAACGGTCCGCGGAAAATGGGATATCCCAGACCACGGGGCGAGCCCCTATCATCAGGGAGCCAGTCGAATAACATGATGCTAGTCACTTGGTTCAGGAGAAGGACTTGGGAGAAACTGGACAGCATACAAGCTTGCATATGACGACGGCTTAGGCAAGGAGATCATAGCCCTGGTTACGCGGAGCGGGGAGGAACGCCAATCACTACAACGAGAAGATTAGGAATTCTGGGAGCGCAGCTTCCGGCATGACAAGGGAAAAGCTCAGGATGCGACAGGCTGCTATTGCGACGCATGTCTTATGGTGAGTGCGTTGTCCTCTCGCCTTGCGATCGCGATGCGCTAATCTACGGAGCATGTGGCGTTCGGTATTTGCCACGAATGTGACGGCTGCAAGAGATTCTGTCTGTCTCAAATGCTATCGGTTTCGAGAAGTTATCCATTCTTTTGCATATTCTGCCAGGACAGTTCATGGAACGAGTACGAGCTAGACAGCGACGCAGATATGAAGTCGGAGAGTGGGTAATTCCAAGCTGGAAGCGCTCCTGTTGAACGATCAGCTGAGATGGAGCGCGCCGAGAAGGAAGAAACGGAGACTAAATCACAGGTTAGTTATGGTCTTTTCAATATAGCGAGAACAGTGTAACTCGCCACCTCGATTCTCGTAGACGAATGGTGCATTACGTGGTCTGCCGAGTCCCATAAAGCAGAAGCAGACGGATCCGCAGCTTCGTATTTCAATCCGTAACTTTGGCTGTGTCCTCCTTAATCCTTAGCCGACGGAAGACTTATGAAGTGGACAGAAGAAAAATCACGCCCAGCAACTTTACCATAGGGAACATTGAAGATTATAAACTCCCTGGCGAGGGCTACCATCTTGCTATATCCATAAAAAACAAGCTGACCTATGATTATGTGCCCGCGTTATTGTTCCGCTTCTGGAGAGTTATCAAGTAGGCTCTCGATCCACCGTATCTTGCCCGTTTTCGGGTCTAGGATACACTGAAAGTGGGTACACTCATTGAGTACTGGATCCGAGCGCAGCCAACTCTTCAGCGTGGCCTCCGTGATACTAGGATCGCGAGCAGGTACAACCGTCTCTCCATTTAGGTGACCGTCCTCCTCGGGCGAGCCGCAGGAATCGGCCGCCGCCGCGGGGTAATTCTTCTTAAGATGGCGCTGCCACTTCGATACGACGGCGGTCATGCGATGGGTCGACTCGTAGATCCATTCGTCGTGCCCGAGGAGCGGGGCGCTATTCATGTTAAGCGTTATGCCTGCCGACTCGTCCGGGTTTGATGATCCTGCATGATGTACGTCGTGGTTCGTCTGCACAAGGAACTCGGTTGACGTCCGGATGCTGCCCTCGAACAGGTCCTTCTCGATCACGGCCGCCTCGCGACCGTCGCAGAGAACGATGTAGCACGGCGCACAGCGCTCGGAGGCCAGTCGTTTCGCTTGATTCACTAGAGTTTGTGCCCCGGGAGGCACATCAGCGCTAGCCCCAGCTGAACGCCCTTCTTGGGAACGAGACACTCCGTCCAAGATGAATGACCGCAATACAGATGCAATGGATTTCCGACGTCCTAGGAGCACTAGAAGTTGATGTCTTCTTAGGGCATTTGTGGAGCAAGTATGATTAGGGCGAAAGTTCATCGAAAGCGACATGTTCTGCCTGCAAGCACCGTTAGCTAAAAGTCAGAATTTGCGAAATTCACTTGAGCCGGCAAAGGTCCTGGCCTACCTGACGGCGGTGAGAGTGCCGACGAAACCAGCGTAGGTGATGGATCGAGCAATGACTCGGTCTGGACTCTCCGAGGACGAGTCGACAAATTCCAAGACAACCAGCATCTCTCTCAGTTCGTCCATCCCCCAGTCGAGCGTCCGGAAATGCATCATGCGCATGCGAACAGAGTAGTTTGTCGTACCATTCCCTTCGCTACCTTTCCCTGAAGCCGACCTCACCCGGACCGCGCCGGATGTGCAGCCCAGCAGGTAATCGAGCAGAGAGTTAAAGACGACGAGTAGGTACATTTCGACGCCCGCGGTCTCGGATATGCCCTTTATCTCCTGCGTCTCCTCCTTGTCGTAGAGTCGGCGCAGGGACATCTTCGCGAGGAGCCTCACCGACCACCGAAAGGCCGCCAGGGGAAATAGGAGGTCAAGGATGTTATCGAGGAGATACCGCAAGGACCGCATGCGCTCCCCGAAATCTTCCGCCAGCTTGACATAGCGAAGATGAGGCGGAACGGCAAGGTCGATGGTATACGCGGGGAGGATCCTCTCTGGAACAGAGCCAGGAGCCATGGACTTCAATACTGATACAGGTGGGGCGGCGTCCTAGGTAGGTGGTTAAAGCCACTCTGAATCGCGTCGCCACTATAGCCTGGATGATTTGAATGTCGATAGCGGAAGGATGATAATCTCACATTGGAAGGTAGAACTGTTTGAATTATTATGCAGCAGGCAGGAGGTATCATGCGGGAACTAGGATGCCAAAAACTCTCCAAATTCGACGTTGTCCTACCAACTCGGAACAAACTATCCCAAGGACAAACTCAGGGAAGGAATAATAGTACATTACAGCGTACTTCTGTATTAAGACAGGCAGCTGCGCGTGTTGAAGTAAGAGAGACCGTTATCGTGACATTATATCGGGGTTCGCGGTGTATAGGATTTACTACGTGTGCCCAGTCATCGAGCTGGATGGGACGGATAGAGGCATATACGAGACATGAATCACAACCTGCTGCAACGGAAACATTCCGACTAGTATGCGATGTCCAGGGCAAAATCCATTGTCCCGGGTGTGATGTACCACCTTAGTCGGTGCTTACACGGTTAGGTTTGATATTTTCGAGTGACAGTTTTCTCTCGCAGAAGTCAAAATGAAGGTGGGAAATGGGGGAATGTCTTATGCATGAATACATATGGGATTGATAGTCTACATGTCCATTTGTTGCTTTTGTCAGGGAGACGATGGCTGATGATGACGTTGTGGCGCCGGGCGGGATATGTACAGGCGTAAAGAAGTACACCCAGTAGTGACGGCCGTCTCTCTACACCGCCTACCGTGTTTAGACTAGGATGCAAACTTGGTGAGGTGGGGGTGTACAGTATCTAGTCTAAGGTTCCGTCGGTCCCGAGTCTCGGATTTCCGTCGCGTCGGATCTATGTAATAGGCCGGTGGGTATTTATTCCATACTGACGTTCACCTGCGTCGAAACGCGAGATTGCGATGACATGAATTCCGCCTGACACATCCCGTTCAGCGCATCCAATGCTGGAAAGTCCATTCAGCGATGTCTTTGCGAACATTGTCCTGTAAGTTATGGGCACGGCCCTACCGAGTGCCGTCCTTCGCGTCGCGGCGGCATCTGAATACTATCCCGAAATGTCCAGAGTCCGCATGCGAATGCGCCGAAACGCCGGCAATGCCCGATGGTCTCGAATTGGACAAGGAAGGCAAATTGAACGGTCTCATACCAAATTATGCCGAACAAGTTCTGGTTTGCACCGGCAAAGATAACTGGGCTTCGCGGATCGAGGACGATGACGGCGGGGACAACCTGGCAGCCGACCTCAAAGAACTTATCGGCCGGGGCGGAGTCTACAGTGATGTGAGTTGGTCCATGGCCGGGAGTAGTGTGGCTGTGAATCCATCCAGAGCAGTCCCGGGACGCTGACGGTAAGTGATCTCTCTTTAGCCGTTCCACAACGTGTCCGTGTTGAATTCTTCCTTCCCATCTTCGATCTCTAGACGGCCGGAAGTTCAGACCACTTCTGCCTACCTCCTCCCGAGCTTCAAATATGTCCCGTTCCTTCCGAGAGTCTCGTTCGACTCTGTTCAGGCGCTAGTCAGAGGCTACTTACTCCCGGAGAAGTTGCATCCCATGCACGATGGCCTATCGCCGATCCACAGGGATCGGTTACTTCGGAAGGAAGCATACCAGCATCTGCTCTACGGGGTGCAGGATGTGACAGACGTGCTCGTCCTGATTTGCGGCCACGGCGGACGTGACATGAGATGTGGAGTTATGGGTCCCGTTCTGCAGAATGAGTTTGAGGCCAAATTGCCCCGGGCAGGATTCGATGTCCTACGAGGACCGGTGATCGATGAGAGAGTCTCGGCGCCGGCCCTTTCCGGAACTGTCGGGGAGTCTCGGCGGACGGCAAGGGTGGCCCAGATCAGCCATATCGGCGGGCACAAGTACGCTGGCAACGTGATCATATACCTACCGCCAACGCTAAAGAATCATGTGGGCTATCCTCACCCGCTTGCCGGAAACGGAATATGGTATGGCAGAATTGAGCCGAAACACGTCGAAGGCTTGATCCAGGAAACGATAGTCAGCGGCAACGTCATCCGCGACCGTTTCCGCGGCGCGATAACAAGAGATAGAGATATTTTGAGGCTATAAACGCGACTTCAGATATCTGAGCCTTGTATTATATTCACTGGATCTGGATACAGGCAGCGTAGGTAAACAACTTGAATGTATCAAGCATGTCTTTTACTGTCAAATTAATGAGTACTGTACAATACTGAAATACAGTAAGAAACGCTGCTAGTTTTGCTGAGCAACTCGGATATAAGCATAAGCCGCACTGTGCAGATTGGCGTAAGGGTTTTACGAAAACCGAACTACCGATTCAGCTACTTACCTTTGAATGGACTCAGCATAACTTTAAATAATTTTCTCATCAACAATGCGATGGTCCAGCCGGATACAGCCGGGCCTTATACGTCTTCAAGCATGTAACATTGTAATTCGGTGGTCCAGTTCACCGTCCAAGCCCACACAAGCGCCATATCAAATACTCGGATCACGCAGGGCACCGTGCCGGAGAGGTTTTTCCGACTTAGTAGCACGCGGATCCCAGAAAACGGAGAACCCCAAATATGAGAACAGACCGAGGCCATCAAAGAGATCATCACTGGTCTTCCTGGGAGGTGCCGGGCTATGCCTCCTCGCCGGTCTGTCGCTGTTCGGACTCGTCCGCCCCGAATCCGACGGAGACGTCATCAACAAGTCCACATTTAGCGCATTTACCATCATATCCAGGGAGCAGGTCTCGCCGACGGCCTTCATCCTGACGGTCCGCGCCGGCGCGGGCGGGAGCGAAGGACGAGGAGGAGGCACAGCAGCAGCCGCCCACCAGCAGTCGGCCCGCATCCGCGAGGCCTGGGACCACGGCCTCTGGTCCGTCGAGATCAAGCAGCCGCAGCTGCAGATCGCGCGCCACTACACGCCTTTGCCCCCTCCCATCACCGCCGCAACAAGCCCGGGAAGAGAACTTCGGACAAGAGAGGACGGAGAGCTCAGGTTCCTGATCCGTAGGATGGACGGCGGCGAGATGTCCAACTACCTCTCGCGGCTGGACGTCGGCGACCGCGTCTGGCTGCGCGGCCCGCACCTCGGCTTCGACATCGCGCGGCGCCTCGGCGACGCCGACCGCGTCGTCTTCCTCGCGGGCGGCACGGGCATCGCACCCGCGTTGCAGGGCGCGCGCCGGCTCCTATTCGCCAAGGACGCAGGCCGCGACGACGACCATGGGCCGGCGGTGTCACTCCTCTGGGCGAACCGGAGGAGCGTCGACGCTCTGGCCCGGGAGACGAAGAAGCAGCAGCAGACGGTATTCTTCGGTAGATTCTGGGGGCCGTCGGAGGCCGCGGCGGATAACGGGGCAGGGGCTGAGTCGTCTTCGTTCTCCGAGCAGATCCGCGAGCTGAGGCGGAGATGCTCCGACCGCTTCAGCGTACATTACTTCGTCGACGAGGAGGGGTCGTTCATCGGCGCCAAGGACGTAGTCGCCGTGATGGGCGCCCCTCGCGCGCGGGCTATGTCGAGGCTTGTGCCCCCTGCCAAAGAGTGCCCGTGGCATTCGGCAACGGCGCTCGAGACGCTGCCCAACGATAACGACACGAGCCGTGACCCGGAGCCTCCGTGCGTCTGTGCTCGGGCGGCGGAGGAACGCGCGGGGTCGAACCTGCTCTTCGTCTCCGGGCCTGAGGGATTCATCGAGGCGTACGCCGGGCCCAAGAGATGGGGCGAGAAGGGAGAGATGCAGGGGCCCGTGCTGGGCTTGGTCGGCCGGTTGATGAAGAAGGAGGGTCGTGGTGGGGTGATGGATGACTGGCTTGTACTTAAACTGTAGAAGATATGTATACCTATGTACATTATGGGTATGTTACCGCGAGATATCGTGTCGTTCATGTTACTTCAGCCGTCTACGTAGTCTCAACTGAAATATAACTATGGGTGATGTTAAAGGTAGCCTTCAGTTGCCTTCTTAGTCGTGATCCCGAGGTCTCTACCGTAATGGAGCCTCAAATTCTCACCACTTCACAACGTGTTATCTAAATGTGCGCATATATAGAGTATCTAAGACGCATGGAACATCCTCCTAAGCCAGATCTCTGATGGCAAGCATAGCATGTGTCGACAGGTCAATCGGCTTTACCTAGGCGACAAGGGCTTCAACTCCACTGACAGCGGCACGCTGCATAAAGGCAATTCCGAGGATTTAAGGAGGTACGACAGTGTAATTATGGCCGTAAATCTTAATAAGACCTCGAAACAACACTCGAAATCTCATCTGATGCGAAAATATACATTCAACAGCTCGAGGCCAGCAGGCCGCAAGCTCATTAGCAAAGAGGTCGGACGAGAGTTAAAAGGGGGGGGAATGGGCATAGTAAGTTTATTCTTTCGGCTGAGGAATTGTAACAAGCGATCTTGAGATCAAAGCTAGGATGAGGCGATTGTTAAGATGCTGCGGGGGGTGTCGCTAGTCAAGCAGCAGGGAGTGTTTAGGGGTAAATGGGTGACGCTGTGCAGCCACGAGACGATTGCATGAGCGCTTTCGCCAATCACCACGAGTCTGACGATAGGGTTAACGAGACGCTGGGTAAGAAGAAAGAATGTTGCAATAGTTACCGGAAATTCCATTAGATTGGCCCCGACGTATATAGATTAAACTCTGGTTGTTTTGCGCCCATTTCTGCATTCTCCTCGTGAAGGCACAAAGTGACATAAAAGAAAATCTAAGGGGATGAAGACCAGCAACAGGAAAGTAGACATTGAGTTGAACATCGCGGGCTTGTATGTACATACGATAAACATAGCGAGAGAAAACCAATAGCATCGTCGCGGCCTTATGCTCCAACACTCAGGATATTCCACTTCGCGCCACTAGAACCACCAGTTTGCCCCTTACTTAACACACCTGGCACCGTCATTAAAGGATGATGTCTTGAAATTGGAGGCAAACGTAACAGTGTACGGAGGCGTAACCGCGAACTTGTAGATATGGCCCGCGTTGTTCTCCGATCCATACATGGCGCCGTCGTCGGATGCGTAAAGCGCGCCCCATTGGTTTCTTCCGACGATGTTCCCCAGAATAGCTACCTCCGACCAGCTACGAGTCGTCCGGTCCCAAGACATCAAGACAGAAGAAAAGCTGGTGGTCGTGCCCACTAATGTCGATCTTTGAGCTACCGTCCAAAGGACATTCCCAGTATTCGGCACATACGCCCAGTCGAACACCCTGACGTTAATGGGCAGCGTCAAGATGGACGTACCGCTCTGGACCACCTTGCCGAAGTTGGCTGAGCTCGGTAACAGGTCGACCTGAACCCACCCATTGCCTAGGTCACTTGCCCAGTACTGCGAGTTCTCGTCCACATCGCCAGTGTTGTACGTAATCGCCGGGAGCACCTCGCTCACCTTACTCGACCCCCCTTGTGCATCGATGCGTATCAGGTCGACCTTTGCAGGAATACCGTACGTGTCAGTAATGGCGTATAAGAAGTTTTCCGCGGCACTGTAGCCCATGGCATTGAGGTTCCCGGTATACGACGGGTAAATCTTAGTCCCAACCTGCACGTACGTGCCGGTAGTGACGTTGACCCTGTAGAGAGTCTGCACCTGAAGGAGGTATCCGAAGCCATCGCAACTCAGCGTCGGGAGAGGAGTTTGGACGATGACTGTCCCTGGAGTTGTTCCTACGGGGGCTACGGTCTGAGTCGTCGTTACGGCTCCCGTGTATCCTTGGGTGGTCGTCACATAGCCCGGCGGTGTTAGGACGATGACAGTTCCAGGTTGCGGCCCGCTCTGGGCTACTGTAGTTGTCGTCTCAATTGCCCCCGTATATGTCTGGGTTATGGTTGTGTAAGCTGCTGGCGTTTGTATAATGACCGTTCCTGGTTCTGGCCCACTTTGAATAATGGTGGTTGTGGTGAGGCTCAAGCCTGTATACTGAGTAGTCGTGACATAAGCTGGAGGAGTCAGGATAATAATAGTGCCAGGCGTGGTTCCACTGGGTACTACAGTGGTGGTCGTTAGACTTGACCCTGTATACTGTGTCGTGGTGACGAAACTTGGCGAAGTCCGAATGATCACGGTACCTGGCGCAGTACCGCTTTGGGGGACTGTACTAGTTCCTGCCACTCCTCCTGTAGATGGGTTTATGTATTCGTAGGATGTTACAGTGCTCTGGGGAGTCTGAATGATGATAGTGCCAGGTACGGTCCCGCTTTGAGCGACTGTGGTAGTTGATACCGCCGTTCCATTGTACTCGTACGATGTAACAGTACTCGTAGGAGCCTGAATAATAATAGTACCGGGCGCAGTCCCGCTGAACGGGATTGTTGTAATAGTTGATGCCGCTGTGCCATTGTATTCATACGACGTGACATAGCTCCCGGGAGTCTGGATGATAACAGTTACAGTTGCTTCAGTGCCACTTGGGGACTGTGTGGTTGTTGAGACCGCCGAGCCACTGTATTGAGATGTGACTGTCACATAGGCGAACGGATTCTGAATAATAACCGTCACGGTCCCCTCCCCATTACTTAGAGATTCAGTCGTCGTTCTTATAACGGAGCCAGAGTAAGGAGAGGTTAGGGTGACGTATGAGTACGGAATTTGGATGACTACGGTTCCCGTGCCGTCCGCCCCGGTCGGATTTCGGGTTGCCGTCGTCACATTGAGCCCTGGGTAAGGTGAGCTTACCGTGACATACGCGTACGGGATTTGTACAATAACAGTTGCCGTGCCATCTACACCACTTGGATACTGCGTTGTCGTAGACAGGACTGGGCCAGCGTAGGGAGATGTAACTGTGGTGTACGGATATGGTGTCTCGATGACTACTGTTGCGGTAACACCAGACCCAATGGGGTATAGAGTTGTTGTTGTCGGTGCCAAGCCCGTATATCGTGACGTTGTAGTCGTATATGCATAGGGCTCGTTGACGAGAACAGTTCCAGTCACATCGGTGCCGTTAGGAGATAGTGTGGATGTCACAGGTGTCAACCCTGTATATCGCGTGGTAGTAGTTGTATATACATATGGTTCCTCAATTACGCTACCCGTTGCGCTTGATGGTCCAGAATTACTGGCGGTCACTGAGGTGCCAGCATTTGATGGTCCCAGACTATCGCTTGGTAGCGGCGTGCTAGGAGTGTCAGGAATGCTAGGAATGCTAGGCGTGTTGGGGCGTGTGGTTGAACTTGCTGGCACAGTAACACTGCTTATCCTAGAGCCGCCAGTAGCAGTAGCTGGTGATGTCGGAGCAGGACTCGCGACCGGGGTGTCAGGGGTGGTAGGACGCGCTGTTGAAATTCCAGGGCTAGCATTACTACTAGGTATCGAAACATCCGTAGTTACAGGCGTTGAGTTTGGAGTGGTACTCAGCAACGGGGGGCTCGCAATACTCTCGGTCGCTGTCATTAGAGTTAGCTTATCACTGTTTTACTCCCCCCCTTTCGCTATATGGGCGGCCCAGGGATTGATTATGTGTGGAATCTTGCATACAAATCCGATCGCTTGTCAAAGTGTTGCTTGGAATATCCTCAGAGGGCACTATAACGCCATTCTGACACCGGTTCACTGAAACTCTCATTAGCCATACCAATCATCTAGTTGCATAAGTGCAGCCTACCAGTATAAACGACCAAGTCTACCGGCACACAAGCGGGTGGACCTCCAGACGCCGTAAACGTAGCACAGACCGTCCCGTTGCTGACCTGACAAAATCCTGCTGCTCCTTCATAAAATGCAGCATTTTCCCAGACCAGAACGCCATCAACAACCATAAACAAGCTGGAGATAGAGCCCCCCGGGTAGTCGGACAGATTGATATAATCGACGCCAGGGTCTACCGAAAGAATCCTCCCCCCCACAGGCTGCAGGCGGCCTGCGCTTTGCACGTAAATTTCGGCTTCAGTGCAGTTTTCGGGATTCTGGATGGTCGAGTTGCCCACGAATCCCGAACTCCTAACCGGATCCGGCGTGTCTAGTGATTCATCCTGCCGTGCCCAAAGACTAACGTTAGGCCACCGGCGCCTAGGCTTCACTGGGCTAGGGCGTGTTGCGTTCGTAGCCTTCAGCTGGACGCTCAGCAGGACTATTGAGAGGGCGGAAGTCGTCGTTCTGGGCGGTGATGTAGAAGTACCGGTTAGAGGGGTTATTTGGGTACTCGTGATAGGGCTAGCGTTGGAAGGAGTTGGACTGCCGCTAGATGGCGTCCCAGTAACAGAAGACGACTTAGGCACCTCCTCAGATGGCCTGGGAGTTCCTGATGGTGTTAACCCGGGACTACTAGGCTTTCCGGGACCGTTGGTGGGTGGTGAAGTCAAATCCGATAACGATGGATGTGGCGGAGCTATCGACAGAGAATTATAATTGCTGATCGTGGTGGTTGCGGTGGCTGTTTCGTCACCACTGGCAGCGCTTGATAGCCTACCAGTGCGGCCCGGACCAACGTCTGTGTCTTTGTCCTCGTTAATATGGTCTGCAACTACATAGACTGTGAAGACCAACCTTGACCATCCGTAGCAGACGTGTTTTCATCTTGTAATGTGACTAATATGGTAGTCACATAAGTATAGCAAACAGATTTCACCCTATGCAATGTTCCATCATGGTCAAAGATGTTTCTCAGATCGTGGGTATTGGATCTAACTGCTTTGATAAGCTGTCCATGATACCCATAGATAAGGGCGGCCGCAATGGCAGTGTGTCCCCTCATGCCACCAGTTTATGCGTAAGAAAACAATGTAGTGGCGACCGAACAGAGCAGGAAGTAACACTGTGATCAAGCCGAATACTGACAGGTGCGACACAAAAGTTGAAGGAGGTGGGTGTCACGCAGTAGTAATAAAAAATCCGCACCCGCCATATTGCGATCGACGAAAGTCAGTAACGTGAGTGTCTCACAGCGGAAAAGGGTTACATGCCAACATAAAATCGACCGAGAAATGTAATACGGATGAGACAATCGGTGTAGGAGCCGGCCGAGCCTTCGCAGTACAGGGTCTCTAATCACATATCCGCGGGGGCGTAAGATCGCAGCAGGATGACCAGTCCTCGTCATACTATCGAAAACAACATACTAGCTGGTGCGAAGACAGCTTAGTTTCAATCATGGGATTCGTAGAGTCGCTAGGGAACATGTTCGTGAGAAACCGTTGGGAATGGGGGATGCCGCCATATCTGGACTTCAGCCCTTCCCTACTAAGGCTACTCGCAACCGCCGAGAAAGTTTCGACTCTGGGCATTATTGTAGCCGAATTGCCAAACATTGAATTATCTAGGCAGGAGCTCTATGACGGGAACCAGATTGACTGAAGTCAATGGAAGAGATGTCAGGGAAGGCTTTCGGAAATGGCGGAAAAACGACTGTACATCGCAGTAAAAGCTCAGGCCAGCGTAGATGTTTTTGGGTTACTGATAATCGAGATCTGCGAGGTGGGGTGGCTTCCAACATATATACAGCACACTATACCCCGTCCCCCGGCGCTCCCACCAATTTACTCCCGTACCCGCATTCGTCCCCACACAGCCCCCATAATCCTCGACCGGACTTCCCGGGGACGGCCCCACTCTCCTCACCTCGCATCTGACCGATGGCTACTGTGTCGGCTTCCCTTGAGACCCCACCGGCACCCCCCTTTCGCCTCGTACCGCCGGCCACGCTTAAGATGACGGACGCACTTCCCAAGACTTGATGGGATGGATGGTAGCGAGTCAGGAAGACGACTGATTCCAACGTGACAAGGGCGCGGAGCAGTGGCACGGCCCGTTTTTACAGGCCAGGACCGGACGGATGTGGAGACAGGGCGTTTGGTTTAGAGTTCCGGCCCGGGCCTCCGTGGATGGAGCAAATTCACACGGGTCAGTCTGTGATCTGAGCGACTAGATATCTCGGCGTCTGCCAGTGTATACGTACCTAAGCGGTTAGTAGGGGATTTTCGAATATTACGTTGATACATATAGTATTCAAATGCCCAGAATAAAAAGGGATACTTGTCATGGTCTTATGAATACCGCCAATGGACCTGTAGCTTGAATAGGGGCTATGAGCACGGGCTACAATAGCATTTCATAGTCAGATGAAAAATCCAATGATGGTACAACCTCTCTATTACTGTCGATCTCTCGACCTCCAGTAACCCTGCCGAAGGGATCTGCAGCTTCACCCCCGAAAACCCGCTAGAATACAGTCCAGGTAATAAGATTAGAGATAAAGACCCTCGGGCTCGCCCTCCTGCTTGGTGCGCAGGACCCTCTCCCGCGCGGCCCTGAAGTCCGCCATCTGCACTCTCATACGGCGCTCGCGGAGCGCCAACAGGCCCGCCTCGGAGCAGATGGCCTTGATGTCGGCGCCAGAGAGGTCGTCCTTCTGGGCGATGAACTCGTCGAGGTCGACGTCCTCGTTGAGGTTCATCTTGCTCGTGTGCAGGTTGAAGATCTTGCGCTTCGTGTTCTGGTCCGGGTTCTCGAAGAGGATTTTCCGGTCGATACGGCCCGGGCGGATCAGAGCGGGGTCGAGCGTCTCGATCTTGTTGGTTGCCATGATAACCTTGACGTCGCCTCGGTCGTCGAAACCGTCAAGCTGGTTGAGAAGCTCCAACATAGTTCGCTGGACCTCGCGCTCACCGCCGGATGTTGACTCATATCGCTTCGTACCAATGGCATCGATTTCATCAATAAACACAATAGAAGGAGCGTTTTCGCCGGCCACCTTTGCATGATTAGCAGGAATTATTTAGCAGCCATACGGAGAAAGTACTTACCTGGAAGAGCTGGCGGACAAGTCGGGGTCCATCACCCAGATACTTCTGGATAAGTTCGCTTCCAACGATACGCAAGAACGTGGCTGAAGTTTGATTCGCCACAGCCTTTGCCAGTAACGTCTTTCCTGTACCTGGAGCACCGTAGAGGATGACACCCTTCGGGGGCTTGATGCCCATCTCCTCGTAAAGCTCGGGGTGCAGTAGCGGCAGCTCGACAGACTCTCTCACTTCCTGGATCTGCTGCTCCAAGCCACCAATATCGGCGTAAGACTCTGTGGGCGCTTTGTCGAGCTTCATGACGTTGACTGCGGGATCCGTGTCATCCGTAAGAACGCCGACGATGGAGACACTCTTATGATGCAGCAGCACGGATGCGCCAGGCTCGAGGAGGTCTTTGTCTACGAAACTCATTATGCTGACGTAATATTCGGGCCCGGTAGTGCTCGAAACGATGGCATGATCATCGTCGATCATCTCCTCCAGAGTACCGACCCCCATGGGGCTTCCACGCATATCATCAACACGGCTCCGCTCGTCGGCATTCCTGTCGGCAGCATCGAGTTCGGAGGCAGGTGCGTTGCTATCCTTGGCTGCCTTTGCCTTCCTCAAGCGCTCCTGATTCTCGACATATTCTTCCTCCAGCAGCAGGTGATCGTGGATGCGCTGCATTCGAAGTAGGCGGAGTTTGCATCGGCTAGTTGGGTAGACAGGAGGGAGCTTGGCAGCAGCGGAGGTACCAGCCTGCTTTCTCTTCTTGCGACCGACACGGGTGGTAGGCCTCGGAGGTGGCTCATACTTGGGCTTGTCCTTCTATTGTTGGATTGGATCATGTCAATAATCTAAACCAGGGCTTCTGAGCCGCACATATATAGCTATGTTGCACGATATTGTGATGGGGACAAGTGGAATCGGGTAGCAGCTAGACATACCTTCTTATCTTTATCATCCTTGCCATCATGGCCGCCGCCCATACCAGATTGGTTTTGACCCTGGGTGAAGCATGTTAGTCACTTGTTGATGGTTGGGAAAATCTCGGATGAGCTTACCATCTTGATAAGGTAAGGACCGGGCCGGGTTAAATAAAATGAAAAGAGGTAGAACTTTTCACACCAAAACGAAGATCGAGTCGCTTATTTAAAGTCAACCCGGTGAATTAAGAGCGATATGAAGGTTGAATGTCGTTGGAAGAGCGGTGGTGATGGAGATGCGTCGACAACTTCGACACAAGGTTAGATTAATGAGGATGAAGCAAGGCCAGCAACAGAAGGCGATCTGGATATACAAAGCTACTTCGTACCTGCCCTCCGAATCAGGCGCCCAACGCAAACGCGTTGCAAGCTTTGACCAGCTCAGACTTGATGTAATTATGGTACCTTATGTAATCAATGCCCAGACTCTAGTAGCGCCACTTGTCGGAAGACCCATTGACGGCTGCTCATTCTAGATAAGCAGATAAGACGCATATGACGACTGTCGTACAGGACCCTGGGAACAGAGAGTTCCAGTGTAAGAAATTTATCGGGTTGTACCGGCCGCTTTATCCCGAGTTACCGGCAAAAAAGCGCTGAAAACTACTAGCCTGGGTCAGAAGCTGCAACCCTAGCTTCACGGCTTTTGTTTTGAATCCAACTAACTCGATAGGGTAATTCAAGGGCCCACTCATGCTATATGTCTGGAACGTGATTTGTTGCAAGGAAGTCATCTCACGTTTTTGGAATTCAAGCTTCTCCAATTCTCGGCTGCAACGTCGTTGTTGTCGTCGCTGCTGTCATAAAATTATCTCCCCCAATTATCGCAACTTAACGCAACGCAACACAACGCAACGCAACGCAACAGCCTCGCTTTGCCCTTCCTCCCTGGCCCCTAACATCCCCCGATACCGTCTGGTTGCCCATCTGGCGGGAGTTCTCTCGTTCGACTTTACAGTTGCTACGTAGGCGTCCTTATCGAAGATGCAGGCATTCTCAAGGCATATGCGGCCGGGTGCTGCTGTCCTGCGCCAGTTATCTCGGAGGACGTACAGCTCCTCGACCTCTCCTTATTCTCAAACCATTGACAACCTGCGCATCAACTCGGACACCAAGGTTGTCTTCCAGGGTTTCACTGGAAAGCAGGGAACGTAGGTTTCATCCCAATGCGCAGGTATATGAGAGGCACTAGCTTATGATACCACGTTACAGTTTCCACGCCCAGCAAGCCATTGAATATGGTAAATAGAACCACCGATGTATGACACCTACGAGAATGTCAACCGACTCTAACACGAATACGCCTATCAGGTACCAAGGTCGTTGGAGGCACAAACCCCAAGAAGGCTGGCCAGGAGCATCTCGGTCTGCCTGTGTTCGGAAATGTCGCCGAAGCCGTGAAGGAAACTGGCGCCAATGCCACTGCTATCTTCGTCCCGTGAGTTCTACCGAGAGCGCGTCTAAAGAATTGCCCGGAGCTAGCTGGCTAACGAAGTTTTGTTGTTCCACAGTCCTCCGTTGGCTGCTGCAGGTATTGAGGAAGCCATCGCCGCAGAAGTCCCTCTGGCTGTCTGCATCACTGAGGGCATCCCCCAGCATGGTATGCATCCACTGTCTTGGTGAAGCCCGTTGCCGCTTCCTGTTTGTCTAACCTGATCTCAGACATGGTTCGCATCACCAATATGCTGAAGTTGCAATCCAAGACCCGTCTTGTTGGCCCTAACTGTCCCGGTATCATCGCTCCCGGTCAATGCAAGATCGGTATCATGCCCGGCTTCATTCACAAGCGCGGCCGCATTGGTATCGTCTCGCGTTCCGGAACCCTGACGTACGAAGCCGTCAACCAGACGACGCAGGCCGGTCTCGGTCAGTCTTTGGTCGTCGGTATCGGTGGCGACCCCTTCAGCGGGACCAACTTCATCGACTGTCTCAAGGTCTTCCTCAAGGATGAGGAGACGGACGGCATCATCATGATCGGTGAGATCGGCGGCTCGGCCGAAGAGGACGCCGCCGACTTCCTGCGTGAGAACAACACCGTCAACGGCGGCAAGCCCGTTGTCAGCTTCATCGCTGGTATCAGCGCGCCCCCAGGCCGACGCATGGGCCACGCCGGCGCCATCGTGTCCGGCGGCAAGGGCGGTGCCGACTCCAAGATCAAGGCGCTGGAGGCTGCCGGTGTCGTCGTGGAGCGGTCGCCGGCTGGGCTGGGACGTGCCATGCGGGAGGCCTTCGTCAAGCGGGACTTGCTGTAAGGGGTTGCCCGACTATGTACATACATTGAAGAGTCACAACTGGAACTTAACAAGGTCGGTTCCTACTAACTCGGTAAGTGGTTGGTCGACCTAGTCCGAGTCGGTGATCTAATGCATACAACGCGGTTGGTGTGATTGGGGGGGTGTGATTCTCTGAGAAAGCTTTCTGGGGCTTTCTGGGACACGCAGGATCTACGACGCAATCCTGGGCATGCTTTCATTGCTTCTTAGCGTAGACGGAAGGATGGACGGCGGATAGTGCATGATATCTAACTGTTTTCTCCCATTTGACTGGCGGTGCAAAAAGAATGACTAGAATAAGGAGAAGAACGAACCGAGAAAGCACCGGAACCTAACCAGCAGAATCTGTATGCACGACTTCACCACCATATGCACACTACACACGCAACCTAGCAACAGTATCCATCGCGGCACCAATAAATCTCGTCATCGGCTCCGCTGCGTGCTGTCTCTGCCCTTTCCCGCTACGCATCGTACTACTTATTTTCCGGCAGTGTAGCCCCCCGCAAACCCACCGGCCGGGTCCGTGCTTACAGCTCTCTCGGGCCGGCCGCTCGGTCTATTTCGCCCAATCAAAGATGCCCGCTTTGGCGCGTCTGATGGCGGTATGCCTCCGGCTGGATCCCTCATTCGGAAGCCTATTAGGCTTAGGTTCCCCGATTGAAGGGTAGTGGAGATGTGAGTAATAGTTCTACGCTCAACCATGAATCGCATGGATGCCCAGACCGTCGAGGGGTGTAGGGGGCCGCTTTGAGGCTGTTCCTGGCGCATAGTAAAAGATTATATACAGCACGGGATAGTAAGCACCGGATATACCGTTCGTGTCAGATAGAGAAGGCTCATCCCTATTTATGTTTGACCTAAGCATAGGGTTTAGGTCCCGCCCGAGTGCCTCATACGTTCTTTCACGGGAAGCAGGCACGTAGCCCCTCGAATTCTTTCAGGTATCTCAACTTACCCAGCAGGACTCCCCTGTTTCGAGCAAGTTATCTTGGGTGCAGAAACCGGATATGACCCATGGTATATGATAGCTTTTCTGGCAGCATGATATTCTCCTATTATATATACCATCTACTTGGCAAATTTGATCTACTAATACTAACGGAGCGGGCAAAAGTTCCAGATTGATATGGGTCCTAAGACGCTCCGGGAAAGAATGAGAAGAGAGTCTCACGTTTTCGCAACATAGCTGCGGTAGCGTTCCAGCCGGCTTAGATACCTAACCGTACTTATCAATAGCTCCCAGATCGGCCGGTGTTCTTGTAGGTTAAGGACGGATGTCGCTATGCGTCGGGCCACAGAACGTTTCTATTCGAGTCTCACTTCAAACTCGATGTTCATGGTATATATGTAGTAGTCCTACTCTGCTAAGGCCAGTCTTCAAAAATGTTTTTGTTATATGGAGAAGCAATTAACCTAATGATGCACCGCTAGGGACTCGTTATGCCGAGGGGGCCCCAGTGCTCCGGTACCATGTTGCAGCGCATGGATCCCAGCGGTTCATCCTATTGGCGGGTCCGCGCCAGGGACAAACCTGCCATTAACAACACTATTACGACATCTACCTGCCCAGGAACCTTGCGGCTACGGATAGAATCCAACGTAGATGTTCAATTTCCTGGTGTGGCTCCTTCTTCCCCGATGGATCTGCTTTCTGACTTCAAGGAGAAATGGAAAGCGACACTCAAAGAACGTTCCGCAGAGCAGGCCGATGACCTGCCCAATTACCACGTCTCAGATCCAGAATCTCTGATCTGCACGTCGCGCCCGGAGTCATTCGAGATAGGCACCGGGGCATCGATTTATACGCGGACTCTGCTCCCAGCCATCTTAAAGGCAGAACGCGAAGTAATCCTCGTGACCTGTTTCTGGGCCCCGTCATCTACGCTAAGCGCGTTGAACGAGACATTGACGAGGCTTGCCGAGCACCGTCGCGAGGAGATCCGCAATGAGAGCGCAGCGGGGCCGGCTGCCCATATCTTCCCACCCTTGCGGATACGGATATGCTTCTCATCCAGGTCACCTTTCCAGAAGCTGTTTCACACGTTTTCGAGGGCTGGGTATGTCTATCCGCCATCGCAATGGCCAACCAAACTCGGATTGCCGGCCCCAGAGCTTCTGGAAGCAGGCCGCATTGACCTCCAGGTGAAGTCGCTGTTCTTTCTGCCCTTCAGCGTCATGCACCCTAAGTTCTTGATAATTGATCGCCGCCGTGCCTTCTTGCCTAGCTGTAACGTTAGCTGGGAATCATGGCTGGAAGGCTGCGTTCAGATTACGGGAGACGCAGTGAGCCGGTTAATGCAGTTTTACTGGGGTGTATGGGAGCATGGTACCGGAGATGGCGTAGGCGACCGAAGCGATGCCGAACAGCGAGACAGCATAACTCGGATATCTTCAAGTACTGGTACGATTGGATTGACGTCTATTAAGAGCCCGGCCACTCTGTTCAAACGTCTAGATGTGGGTACGACACCAACGATACTGTTGCCGTCTTCGCATCATCGCAACCCTCAATTCCGCCCATTTCCATGGCAATCCGCAGCAACACCTCCGGCAACCCCGCTCAACTGCGCCATATTACATCTCTTAAATATTTCCCAAAGTACAATCTACTTGCAGACGCCTAACCTGACGTCTTCCGCCGTTATCGATGCGCTCCTGGAGGCGCTCCAGCGGGGCATTAACGTAACCATAGTAACTAGCAAGGAAATGATGGTGCTGGAGCAAATCATCACAGCTGGAACGACGACGTCAATGTGTCTCAACTCCTTCATCAGAAGATATAGGCAACGTCAAGCTCGCATCTCAAAAGCTGAGGCTGGGGGAGACTCAGGCTCGACAGTCGATTTGGAGGCGCAGTATTCGCGCTTAGGCAAACTTAAAATATCCTATTTCCACCCGGCGACGCAAGGTTCAGCCACGCGACCACTCGAAGAACCAGTACAATCGCATCTCAAATTGACCATAGTCGACGGCCAATACACCGTCCTCGGCTCTGGAAACATGGACCGTGCAAGCCTGTTCACAAGTCAGGAATTGGGCGTCCTGTTTCAATCAAGGGAGTTCGCCAGTTCCGTGAGTGAGAGCGTTGCCGACGTCTTGAGCGACCGACTAGACACAATTCTTGATTCGGAAGCAAGGTAGAGAGGCAGGCTCTGCTCAAAATAGCTGGACACCCCACCAACCACACTCTACACCGATGTTAATAACCATATATACTTAACGTTATACGTAATTTAACGTAGAAAAATCGCAGGAACATACTGAAAAAGAAATTATTGTCGTCAATGTGTTGTTTGTTGAATTGCAGGTGAAATAAAACGATATGTGAAGATATGGGTCGCAATTCGGGTTAGATTCTGTTCTGATTGATCTCTGGTTTCTGTATCTGCTTCTGTATGTGGGAAAGGTGTGGGAGTGCGAAGGTCTAGTTTAGCTACGTACAATACATACAGATAGTGGGGCTGACGCGCCTACCCCGCCGTTGCTCTAGTGCCGGCACCCCCCGCCCCACCAACAATTCCTTTAGCGCCACCATATCCTAACAGATATTATAGGAAATTGGGCACGTTTTAGTTTACGTGTACCTCATTAAAATGAGGCCCTATTTTTGAGGAATAGCTACGCCGTAGGCGGCGCCTACTAGGCGCAGCTGTAGCTGAGGCTCCAAAGACATAGTAGTTCCAGGTATCCCGCTAACCCAATTAGAATAAGACCCACAAACACACACTTTCCTCAAAAATAGGGCCTGAGGTCAAGGTGTGATTTTTTGGGCTCAATTGCACCGCTCCCATACAAATTTTTAAGAATCTATTTCAAGAATTCGCAAATAAATCAAATCAAAAATTTATAATAAAATAATAATGAATAATATTATATATAGCTTCAAAGAGCTTTTTAATCATATATATAACTTTCCAATCGGGATTGTTTTGGTGGAAATATTACAGATCCAAGTTAAAATTCTCGATTGCACCAAACCTTCCAACCGGGACGTCCTTATGGCTGCCACGCAACAACCACGACTCGTACGGCCAAAAGAATAGCTGGACGGGCTTCTCCTATACTGAATTACCCTTGGAAGGTTCATGGCGACCGGTGGTTGTTGCGTCGCAGCAAGGAGGGCGTTCCGGACTTAATTAACCCCAACCTTATTATGGCTGCGACGCAACAACTACAGCCCGTACGGCCAAAAGAATAGCTGAACGAGCTTCTTCCATACTGAATTACCCTTGGAAGGTCCATGGCAACATATTGCGACCGGTAGTTGTTACGTCGCAGCAAGGAGGGCGTTCCGGACTTAATTAACCCTAACCTTCTTATGGGCTGCGACGTAACAACCATAACCCGTACGGCCGAAAAAATTGACATACGGACTTTCCCCATACAGAATAAACTAGAGAAGCCCGGTGCACGATGGTACGATCGGTGGTTGTTGCGTCGCAGTGATAAGGGCGTTGCGAGCGCCCATTTCCCAGGCCTAAACGTAGCCGTATTGGCTGCAATTATCGCCCGAAAAAATTGAAAAAATTCCTATAGGCATATTAGCATATATTCGACCTGTACATCCAGTTTTATACTTAACGGTCTTAAATTGGTTACGTAACAATTTCTTTTTATTCGAATTTTTGGATTCTTTAAAAGAAATGGAAGGAAAATTGATGATTTTGGTGGTGATGGTACAAATGAGACCCCTGTTCGCACAACCTGACCTCAGGCCTCGCCGGCTAGTTACGGGAATACGGCATTTGATTGGTTAATTTCTAGCGTCTTGGCGCAGTACATTGAACAACTTTGAAAAAATTGGAGAACTAGCCAGCGAGGCCTGAGCTAGCTGACGTAAGTTTTAGTATGGAGTGTGGAGGTGTCCCAACTATTCTGGCAGAACCTGAGAGGGCAACTATCGCTGATCCTGCATGCCCCTAGACCAATTGCAGATGGCCGAGGCTAAGGCTGGCGGGCCCAGCAACAGTCTCTTCCCGCGGCTGCTTCTGGTATTGTAGCTTTAAAACCTCATTCGGTCAACTCTACATTTTGGCTTTTACCTTTTTGCCTCCCCGTCTTGGATGGCTGAATTTGAACAGCGAAGCACACTATTAATCACACAGTTCCGCCGCTGCACCTGGTTAGCAATGCCTCGTTGGTCTTGCCTTATCCGATGTAGCTCAGTGTGCCTCGCGCATGCTAAGGCGAGGCCTTGCCCGTATGGAGATGAACGTGCGCAAGCTTCGAGGAATCATGATCTCTGGGTGCCCTTGTCACATCTGCACACCGATAAGCAGTCAAAACTCGATGGGATTGTTGACAGGAGACCAATCTCACGCTGATCTTGTTGCACAAGCTTTGGGAATATCGCTGCCATGCGCAAGCCACCTATTCACTCACAAAGCTACCTCAGACCTCTGCTGGCTCGTTCTTCATTTTTTTCATTTTTAATTTTTTTTAAGAAAAAAATGCGCGAAAAGGCTAAAAATTAGCCAATCAAATGCCGTATCCTCGTAACGAGCCAGCGAGGTCTAAGTTGTAGTTTTACGAATAAGGCTCTCGTTTGACAACTTTTTAGCAAAATATCGACTTTTTGTTTATCTCTTTTATTTTCTTTTAAAAAGAAAAGTCCGCAAATATTTTTAGCAAGATAAGTCTGATTTTTTAATATACGCGTCGAATATAAGCTAATACAGATAAGTTTCTATATCGGCGAATATCGCACACTACCGAGTGGTGCACTTTTTAATACTTTGCAATAATAAATTCAAATAAAATAACTACAACGTACAAAATCAGTTTAAACTAATCGGATTCTTTATCGTTAGACATATGTACAGCTTTCTTATAAATACGCGTAATATGTTCGGGCTTGCAGTAAATGTTATAGTTTTGTTTTTTCGTTTTAATCCTTTATAATGATTATTTTTAGCCGTTATTGGCAGGGATTGTTTTATCGCAATCTACTTTTTCGGAGAGTAAAGTCCGTTCTTTTATATAATAAATATTTCTATTTTCATAAACGTTTATTTCTGGGTTTTAAATTTTTTTTTAAAAAAAAAATAACAAATAGTAACGTACTACATAAGCCAGCGGCTCATACAAGCAAACGGCTCATTTTCTTTTCAACATTTCAATTACCCAACTTCAATTAACGTGCCAGACAAGCTCGCGAGCCGGACAAGCTCGCGAGCCAATTTTTGGCACCTCGCAACAACCAACTCAAATAACTCAACCACAACACATCAAATTGATTCTAATCAATCGTATTCTTTTTCGCAGACCGTATCTACAACTTCTGGACAAGTGCACGCATTATATCAAAGCTTGTTACGGACGCCATATTGCCATCTTTTCCTGCCAATCCGCCCGCAACCGCCTAACTTCAGCAGTTGTTAGCACCAATTCTTTGCCACAACCTTTCTGCTGGCTAAAAGAACTTGTTCATCCTATATAGCAAGTATTCATCTTTCTGGGAAACGTTTATTTTAATCGTATAATTACGTAGGTCTCGAGTTATTGCGAAATCAAGCCCGATTCGCGCTGCTATACGCCCTGCCACATGCCCCGCGAAACGCCCCGCACGGACCCCCCATGCCCCCCAACGCGCTTCCAACGTACTCCCACCGCGTCCTATAACGTGTTCTCCGACGTATATCTTTAACGTATTGAAGCCGGGTAAGAAATACTTACGTATTTGGGTTAAGGATTCGGTCGAGAATAGTTATCCAGTCGGTCGGCTTTAGCTCATACGTAATGGGGGTAATATTGGCTTAGACGCGTTAAGAGTTAGACGGTCGCGGGCAGGTTGCAAAGAAGGAATGGCAATATGGCGTCCGCAACAAGCCTTGATATGATGCGTGCACTCGGCGAGAAGTTGTAGATACGGTCTGCGAAAAAGAATACGATTGATTAGAATCAATTTGATGTGTTGTGGTTGAGTTATTTGGGTTGGTTGTTGCGAGGTGCCAAAAATTGGCTCGCGAGCTTGTCCGGCTCGCGAGCTTGTCTGGCACGTTATCAATTTCTTAATACCAATAATATGGAACGGCTTACAAAAACAGCAAGAATAAACCTTGTCGTTTAGGTTAAAGAACGAAATACGAAATTTAGTTATGCGAAGCTTAGTTTTATATATAAAGTTGCCTAAATAACCTTACGAACTCGATATCATAATAAATGTACCCGAACCGATATTGTCCCTAATTTGCGGAAATTGACGCCGACCCAAAAAAAAAATCGATTGTCGACCGAATCCTTCACCTAAATACGCAAGAGTTTTCTGTCCGGCTTCAGCACGTTAAAGATATGGCTAATATACTGTCAGGGTAGGGCTCAAGTTAGGTGTAACCAGTTTATTTCTATGAGATAGGGTTAGGACAAAACAAACTTTTGTCTCTTTATAAGAATAGATAGGGGCCTAGGGCCCTTATATGGAATAAAGGTAATAGCGGTAGTGAGGAGTTAAGGTAAAAAAGGTAGATTACGTAAGGTGTGCTAATTCTACGCCTACTATAATAATTATCTCCTCCTTTTTTTATAATACCGGCCCGGCATTATGTATATATGTAATAGGTGGAGATAATATCGTTAAGTAATATATTTTTGTTGTTATAATCTGGATTATTTAGGGTAAGGTTTATTATACTTATAAGTATATATAATAATCCCAGATAACCGCTTTATTTCGCGTTTGTTTTTATTTATAATTTATTTAGCTCTGTACATATACATATAAACATTGCTTAATTTTTTCAATCTTTTCAACTTTTGTTCTTCTTCTGTAAATCTACTACTATTTTCTTTTATTTTCGTTAAAACATTTCGTATACGCCTACCTTTTAGATTTCAATTATACATTTTTTATTTTTATCTTTTCGTTTTTAAATTTATTAATCTATTTTTTCAAAACTAAAGTAAGAAAATACGTAACTACTGTTATAGTTCGCGTCTTTATAGCGTAATACCTGGTTATTACGTATGTCGCCTCTATTTTGGCAAGGCCGAAAATATTTTCCATTTTTACCGAAATTTCTCTTTTAAAATTTCCTACACGTTTAAATCCCTGGATTCATTTTCGCACTAATTATTTTAGTAGCTATAATATATACGGGCTTATAAGTTAATTCGCTTCTTATTCGCTTTATTTTTATTAACGTATTAGTTATCTTTAAAAATATCTTACTATTATAACTTTCAATATATTTCGCTTTTAAAAGCTTATTAAATAAACCAATCCAAAGCGTTCTCCTTACAGAACGCTGTTACAATAAGGATTTTATCGACCTTATTATCAAATACTTAGAACCGCAGATATACTCTAGCCCTGGGTTAGAAAGCCCTGAACGCTTTTTTTTGCCATCGTAAGGCTCGGGTTTCTTAACCTTAAGTCTGGGGTAGCTGCTGGCACCGGGTCGGCTGGAACGGCGGCGTAAGCAGCGAGCTGCTAGATAGTTGCTTTAAGCTGCTGGATACGTTTTTGCATCTGCTGGGTAAGAGTGATATCGGTACTGGTCGATATTTTAACAATATTAAATATTACTTAAAGTTTAACGGTATTTCTAAACAAAAGCTTGTAACGTATAACGGCTATAGGCTTAAGCAATTATTGAACCTAAGTCGTACGGTTTATGTTAGCAGTAATACTATAAGAAACTAAGTAATAAGGTAATAATTACGTCTGATAATAGTAAATATAAATCTGGGTAATTAATTGCTTTTCCAAGCTGATGCTATCAAAATTATAGAAATAATAAGCGTATATATATTAATCTTGGCTCAAAGTACTTAAGCGGCTTAAACTTTTAAGCCCGTTAAGCCCTTTGAGCCTTCCTATAGGCTTAAAGCGCTTAAAGCGCCAAGTGCCTTAAGACCTTTCAGCTAGTCACGTAATCCGAGACCTATACAGGGAATGAGTCCCACACTCTCCGACTGTCTGTTAACGGGCCAAGCTCTTTGGTTATAACAGCAATTCTAGCAACTTATAAACGAAACGTTAACTTATATATAGCAAAACCATTACGAATCGGTAACAGTACGATATGGCATCTAGGATTAGAGCATTTACGGCCCGAAATAATCGCCCAGTTATAGTTATATACAAAAGAAGTCCGCTTAAAAGATTTTATAACAGTCGAATGCCAAGCATATAGCAAGGCGAAAGTTAAAAGGCAAATATGCCGCAAATCGAAGAAAAAAGCCTCCCGATTAGGATAAAACATCGCTATCGATTTTACAAGCTTCGAAAAACAATTTAAAGAATATAAATATGTTATGTTTGTTACCGGCAGGTACTTAGGTTTTATCTAAACTATTTACTTTATAAACCGAAAGTAAAATATATTAATTATAACGTTTCGATACTTTTTAAAAGTTTTGAAAAATTAAGATAAGATCTTTCTATAGGTAATCCAATACGCTAACGAAATCTCAAAGAATTATTAGCCTTGGAATATACTTTAATCCCCTTTTTTAATATTAAACTTAAACTTTTAGCATAGTATACCTAGGCCCAAAACGGAGGTATAAAACGTTTAAGGGGTATAATTAATGAAAAAGCAACTACGATACGAAATAACGTTAAATTATCTTCTTTTTTAATTATATATACATTTAAAGCTATAATATTTTTTACAACCATATCCTTAAATGTGCACCTTTTAGCAAAGCTCATACGAAGTTTATTATATTTACTTAAAGTGTAAAAACAGCGTTATAGTGCTTAATTGAAAGTTTCAATAAGTTTACCTGCAAGTATATAGCTATATAGCTTACGTTATAACAATTGCCGTTATAAAAAAGAATAGAAATTTTAAAAGCTAAAATTTAAAATATGAATTAGTTACTTTGTCAGCTATCAATTTACGAATATTTACCAAATCTAGAACTTATAATTAATAAGGTTATTACTATCCGAAATCTATAGTTTAAGTAAAAAGCTACTTTTTTAGGTAATATTAAAATTAAAAAAAAGACCTTTTATATATTACAAAAAAAAGCTATACAAATTATTCCGATAAATACAAATATTTCATCAGGGTGATAGCTACATAATATATATATATATATAAGAAAAATAAAGACTTAAGCGGAATTATTTAATTACTGGCTAAATAAGAAAAATGTTTCTAAAACAATACTAGCGTAGAAAAGGTGCAAAATAGAAAAGAAAAACTAATCTATTCGTAAAGAATTAATTATCCTTATACGACCGTTATATTTAAACCATTTTTATCTCTTAATTTATTGCCTCTAGCAGCGTTTACTTTAATAATTATTACAATTCTTACGACGACACAAGAAATAGAAATAATTTTAAGCTACCTTTATATTATTTAACCTAAAATAACGGTATAAAACTAAGGCGTTTACAGGGCATAGACGTAAGCCCCTTATCGATTCTGTACTAAAAAGGTGTTATTCGAAACGAATATAAGCTATAGAAATCCGTGTTTAATATAAAACGTTTAACGTCTTACACAAGCGAGCGGGCCACACAAGCAAGCGACCTAAGTTTTGGCACTTCACAATAATTAATCCAAATAATTCAACAACAACATATCGCATTAATTAAAATCAATCGGATTCTTTTTTGCTAAACGTATCTACAACTTTTTTACAAGTACACGCATTATGTTCGGACTTGCTGTAAACGCCATACTTCTGTTCCTTAGTTTTAACCCTTTTGCAACGATTGCCTCCAGCCGTTATTAGCTGCATTTTTTCACCACCTTTTTTTTTAGCCAGAAAAGCTTATCTCTTTTATATAGTGAGTGTTTCTTCTTTTTAAAAAACGTTTGTTTTTAGTTTTCCGACGTTTACTTATAATATAATACGTTTCGCGTAATTGAACGATTTCTTCTCGAAAAAAAGCAGCTTTATATAATAACAATATGTAAGCTTTTATTACAAGATTAGCCGACTTAAATATTCTTGTCGGTGAGCTACCTTAATAATTTTTAATTTTTGTTTATAAATATCGTCCTTATCTTGTTGCTTTAGGGATATTTTTAGGAGTTTTCGCGAGAAGGGAAATAGAACCGGCAGAGGTTAGCAGGGAGACAGTCGGCGTAGGTATAATTAACGGAATTTCGAATTCGGAAAGGACATTATCAGGATCGAACGGAATAAGGCCAGCTTTCGCGAATCTAGATTTGATATTATCGAACTTTTTAACAGCTTTAAACGCGTCGTAAAAACCGGCGAAAAAAAAATCTTCTTTGGCTATATAGGTATAATACCGTGGCGTTAAATTTTCGATATACCGTAAATAAACGCGTTTAAAAAAAAGAATTTAAACGTTAAAAGATTACAGCCGATACGAAAAATACGCGGGTATACAGAGTATAATGATATCGTAATTCGCGTAATATCTTTCGAATTATATCGAATAATAACTTTCGTAGCCGTTAAAAATAAGAAAACGTTTCGAAATTTTCGTGTACGGCCGAATAAATTTGTTAAAATATTAAATCTATTCGAAACTTAATTTATTCTTTATTTAACTATTATTACTTAATATAATTTTCTAATCGGTTGCTGAAAATAAATTATTGCGGAATTAAAACCTGAGATAATTTTTTTCCGCTATAATAACAACTAATGGCATAACTTAACCTTAAAAATTAATAACTTAAATAACTATAACCTATTTTCTATTTCCTTATTACGCTTATCTAGGTTTTTTACGTTTTTCGGCACTGGTAATTACCATGCCCGTTGCTATAAAAGCTCCATTAAAAATCTAGTCTCGTCGAAGTTATAAATATCCTTTTCTACGATGCAGTATTTGGCGATAATAACTCGAACAAGCTCGAACTACTTGCGAAATGTTTCTAAATTTTCGCATGAAACCCGTTCATAATCGATCTTCCGATTTAAACGCGTCTAAATTTTTTTTTTTACCGTTTAACAAAGTTCGACGCCCAGTTAACTCCAACGCGTTCTGTAAGCTGCTAGGCCAGCAATATATTAGCCATATCTTCAACATGCTAAGCCGGACAGGAAATATTCGCGTATCTAAGTCAAGGATTCTTTCAATAATACATTTCTTTTTGGTCGGCGTTAGCTTTTGTGAATTGGGAGAGCATTATCAGTTCCGGCGCGTCGACTGTAATATCGGGCTTTCAAAGTAAATTAGGAGACTTCATATATAAAATGTAAGTTTTTAAAAGTAAATTTCGGATCTCTTTTTCTAATCTAGATGGCTAAGTTCATCCGGGCTTCTTTTGTAAAACGTTCCATGTAGTTGGCGTTGAGAAATTCATGATTAAAGTTGGAAGGTTGAAAGGTTGAAAAACTTAGCTCGCTCGCTTGTATAGAACGTTAGCCCTTTTTATGAATTCGTACGATAACCGGCCAGTAAACTAGAGGAATTTAAAGAAATTAGTTACCTAAAATACGCCCCATTTTAATCGAGAAAGTTATAATATCTTAACATATAAAAAGGTATTTAGGTCGTAAAACTGAGTACATAGGCGGAACTTATCGCCGCCGCCGCGAAACTATAAAAAGCTAAATATATCCCTGCTAGGGGAAATGTTTCGTAAAGTTGAAAAGGATGTTTTGTAAAATTACAAGAAAATATAATCTTAAGAAACCGTTATTCAGTTTTCTGCTAAAAGAAAATAGAGTTTAAGGTAAATATAAGTATACGTTTATAAGTTTAACAAATATAGCTAGTTACAACAATGTAAGGTACGTTTTGTCGTACGAAATGAGTAATAACTTAAAAATGCTTATAATAATACATATTTATTTATATTAGCTGGAAATCCTTTCGAACTTTAATCGTTATTACGACTAGATTCGACCTAAAGCTTACATACTATAACGTTATAAACGCTTTCGTCAAAGCCAATCTATTTTACAAAGTAAATATAAAAACGCCTTTAGAATATCCATAACGTAACAAATATTCCCTAACTAAAAAGATATCATATAAATTAAGAAAATACCTTTACTATAATAAAACAACTTTATTAAAACATTTATAAAATTAGAGTTTCGCCCATTTTTTACAAACTTTATTGTTTTATTCTTTAAATAGCATTTATCTTTTTCTCTATGAATGATATTATTATAATATACCGCAAAACAAAGTTTTAAATAAATAAATAAAAATTAAAAAAATTAAAAGAAAAGTTAAGACCTCGTTAATCAGTTTATCTAATAGATGCGGAAATAGTATGCCTTTAAGGGGGGTTAAAACCTACAGTAATTCCTCGATATCGAAATAATCCAAAATAAAACTGGAAAAAAAATTATTTATTCCAATCCGACTTTATAAACAAGATAATTAACCCAGACTTAAAAAAAAGTCTAAATAACTTCCTAAATATGCTAATAACGAACGTCGAATTATCGGCGAATCCAAATCTAGCCTATTTAAGCTCTATTAACAAATACCAAAAAAAGATCGGTTTTATTTATATGTAGTTAGTAGTTAATACGCGACCTAATATAACTTTTACGATATTCTAATTTGCCTAATTTAATCTAAACTCTAATAACGTATACTACAAAATAGCTGATCGAATTATATTATACCTAATCGAATTATATTATACCTGATTCAATTATATTATACCTGATCCAACTATATTATACCTGATCCAATTATATTATACCTGATCGGAACTAAACTGTTAGCAGTATAGTGCGAGAATAAGAATTCGATAAATACTTAAAGTAATATTTCTTTCGCAGACAATATAATTAATCGAAAAATCTTTTAAGCTTAACGTTATACACTTATAAGCGAGTTACACTTATAAGCGAGCCACTTTTTTAGCTATTCCAACTATATATCTTCAATTGTTTATTTCTTAATACTAATATTATGAAACGCCTTACAAAACAAGCGAGAATAAACTTAGCCTTTCAGGCTAAAACACGAGACTTAAAACTTAGTTACAGAAAGCTTAATTTTAGGTATAAAGTTCTACGTTCTACCTTAATATATCGTTCTAGCAGTAAACGCGCCCGAACCGATATTGTTCCTCCTTTGCAGAAATTGACACCGACCGAAGAAAAATCTATTGTAGACCGAATCTTTAATCTAGATACGCGAGTATTTCCTGTCCGGTTTCAGCATGTTAAAGATATAGCCAATCTGTTGCTTGCCCAGCGCGCTACGGAACGCGTTGGAGTTAACTAGGCGTCGAAATTTGTTAAACGGCAAAAAAAACATTAGACGCGTTTAAATCGGAAAATCGACTCTCAACGAGTCCTATGTAAAAATCTAGAAACGTTTCGCAAATAATTCGAGCTTGTCCAGACTATAATCGCAAAATACGGTATCGCAAAAAAAGATATTTACAGCTTCAATGAGACTAGATTTTTAATCGAGCTTTTTATAATAACGGGCATGGTAATTACCAGTGCTGAAAAACGTAGAAAACCTAAATAAGCGTAAAAAAAAATTGGGTTATAGTTATCGAAGCTGTTAATTTCCAGGGTTAAGCTATACTGCCATTTGTTATCATAATGGGAAAAAATCATTTTCGAATCTAGTACCGCGATAACCCATTACCAGCAGCCGATTAAAAGATCGCATTAAATAATAATAGCTGGATAAGAAATAAATCAGGTTTCTAATAAATCCAGCATTTTAACAAATATATTCGGACGCGTACGAAAGGTTTCAAACGTTTCTTTATCCTCGACGGCCACGAAAGTTACCATTTGATAAAATTCGAAAAATACTACGCCAATAATAATATTATTATACTTTATATACCTGCTCATTTTTCGCATCGGCTTTAATCTTTCGATATATAAATTTTTTTTAAACGCGCTTATTCGAGGTATATCGAAAACCTAATACGACGTTATTATACCCACATTGCCAAAGAAGATTTTCTCGCCGGCTTTTACGACGCGCTCTAAGCTGCTATAACGTCCGACAATATCAAATCTAGATTCGCAAAAGCTGGGCCCGTTTTATTCGATTCTAATAACGTTTTTTCTGAATTAAAGATTTCTTTAATTATACTTACGCCGACCGTCTCTCCGCTAACCCCTGCCGGTTTTCTTTATTCTCCGCCTGCAAAAACTCCTAGGAATATTAAGAAAATAACGCGGTAAGCACGTTATTTGTAGAAAAAGATTGGAAATTAATAAGGTAGCTCGTCAATTAAAATGGCTAAATCGGTTAATTTTTTGATTAAAAGTTACTTATTACTTCTGTACAAAAATGTTTTTCTTCGGAAAGAAGTTGCTCAATTGCTCGAAACGAATTACATCTTAAGCAAACGTCGCAAAACCAAAAATAAATATTTTTAAAAACAAGAAACACTTATTATATAAAAAGAACAAGCTTTTCTAGCCTAAAAAGGGAATGGCGAAATAATGCAGCCAACAGCAGCTGGAGAGGGTCGTTGCAAAAGGGTTAAAACCATGAAACAAAAGTGTGGCGTTTGCAGCAAGCCGGGACATAATGCGCGTACTTGTGAAGAAGTTGTAGATACGTCTAGCGAAGAAGATACCGATTAATTTGAATTGATTTCATGTGTTATAGTTGATCAATTTGAATTTGTTGTTGCAAAGTGCTAAAAAGTAGCTCGCTCATGAGTGTGGCTCGCTTATAGGTGTGGAACGTTATGTTATAAATTATGTAAAGGAATAATAAGATTGCAGGCGAATAAGTAATATATAATATCTACTTTTATAATAAAAGCAGAATTATTATCCCTTATATAGGTTTCAAAAAAAGCTTTATTTAACTTTTAACTGACTAAAAAGCTAAAAGTCGACCTGGATACAGGGCTGTTAAATATGTGGTGTAACAATTAATAGACGATACGGCTTATTAACGCCAACACCGCCTTATTACATATAAAGCTGCGGTATATAAATATACATAACTACTAGTTACGAAAGACCGCAAAAAATGACATAATCTAAGTAGATTATACGCCTACGGACGATATATTGGCTAATAGGTTAACTAAAGCCTTATTACGTTAACGCTTTAAACATCTCAAAAAGCAACTAGGATTAATAGATATTATAGAAGCTCTCGATCGGCGGAAGAACAATTTACGAATAATTTCAAAGGAAGAATTTTGTCAGCTAGCAGAGGATGCGCTAGCACCCCATACACAGAAAGGCTCCCTTTGATCAGAACTTATATATTCCGTGACTAGATTATATTAAACGTGTAGTGCCCGTTTTAGAGTACCTACAACTAATTATATAATATAATATAACTGATGTCCATTATATCTAATAATAAACGTCTTATTCGCTTAATTTGTATTTTTATTAATTGATTAACTGTTTCTAAGACGATATACGCTGTACATTAGTAGTAATTATTTATATATTCTAGTAACTATAATGGCGACCTTACCGTCGATGTCCTCCGTTATTTACAAAGAACCTAAGTATTAGGATCGCTTCAAAAGCGAATTTTAATATAAAACGTACGCAGTTAATATTTAAGATTATATTAATCCTAATTAGAATAATCTATAACTTGTTAAACCTACTAAATCCGATATAATCTCTTATCTAAAAAAATGAATTCGTTTTTAGACGCAAATTAATATTTTATTTATATTCTTATCCTTATTTTTATTTTCTAAAGAAACTATCAAAGAAGTCGATCTTACGGGTCATCCGATAAATACCCTTAAGATAACGACCAAAAGTAGATAGGCTTACATTTAGAACTTTACGACTTATATCTAAGAAAATCGAAAGTACGATATCTTTCAAAAAAACGTTAACGACCTTACGAAATAAATCTAAAGTTGGTATTTCTAACTATTAAGAAAATAAAACTTTTTTTAGGAAAGAACTTACAGAAATAGTACGTTAGCTTCGTTAAATTAAGGAAGGTATACGATAGCAAATTCCTAAGTAACACTTAATAAAAGTATTAAAAAGGTTAAAGTAAGCTTCGAAATCAATAAAGAAGTTAAACGAATAGACTATAAAATAGCAGAATGTTATAGCCCAGGTATAACGATACGGTGTCCCAGAAACAAAGATAGCGACCGTATAAGTTAACGACTTTTATATAACAATAGCTTCTATTGCCGGGATTTGGACGACGACGACCTTTTAAGATATAAAAAAGGCAAAGATCGAAAACGATATAGTCAGTTATTAGGAAATAGCGGTTAACGTTTTGGATTATTCGGTTATAATCGAAGTACTGTTTATATTACAAAATATCAAGGTAATATATCTGACGTGCTATAGAATTTCCGTAAACACTTTTAACTAGGATAATCCTAATCAAGAAAAAATTAAGAATATTCACTTTTAGTTAAAAGAAAGAAACTCGGGACGTAAGCCGGAATGTGGTAATCGTAAATCCTGCAACGTTTGCTCAAAATATAGTTCGTTTCGCGCAATTAAACGTTTTTTTTTTCCGAAAAAAAGCAACTTCGTACAAAAGTAACAAGTCACTTTTTACTAAAAAAACCAGACGATTTAACAACTGTTAACGAACTACCTTAATATCTAATCTTTCTTTACAAATGACGTCCTTATCTCGTTATTTCCTTAATATTCCTAAAGGATTTTGCGGGCGGGGAACGAATGGAATCGGCGAAAGTGAGCGGGAAGACGATCGGCGTAGGTATAACTAAAGGAACTTCTAATTCAAAAAAACGTTATTAGGATCTAATGGAACAAAACCAGCTTTTGCGAATTCGAATTTGATATTGTCAGACGTTATAGTAGCTTGGAACGCGTCGTAATAGCCGGCGAGAAAATCTTCTTTGGTAATATAAGTATAATAATATCGTATTAAGTTTTCGATATATCGCAAATAAACGACTTTCAAAATAGAAAAATAAAATATATCAAAAGGTTAGAACCGATACGAAAAATGCGCAGGTATATAAAGTATAATAATGTTATAATTGGCGTAATATTTTTTAAATTTTATCGAATTAGCTTTCGTGGCCATCGGAGATGAAAAAAATGTTTCGAACCTTTCGTACGCGTTCGAATATATTTATCAAAATGCCAAATTTATTCGAAATTTAATTTAATTGTTGTTTAACTATTATTACTTAATGCAATCTTTTAATCAGCTGCTATTAATAGGTTATCGCGGTACTAGGATCTAACATAACTTTTCTCTGCTATAATAACAAATAATGCCATAACTTAACTTTGAAAATTAATAGTTTAGATAATTATAATTTATTTTTATTCCTTTATTGCGCTTTTTTAGGTTTCTACGTTTTTCAGCACTGGTAATTACTATGTCCGTTGTTATAAAAAGCTTTATTAAAAATTTAGTCTCGTAGAAGTTATAAATATCCTTTTTTATAGTGCCGTATTTTGTAATAATAGCCCGAACAAGCTCGAACTACTTGTAAAATGTTTCTGAATTTTCGCATAGAACTCGTTAATAATCGATTTTCCGATTTAAACGCGTTTAAAGTTTTTTTTTGCCGTTTAACAAATCTCGACGCCCAGTCAATTCCAACGCGTTCTGTAACGCGTTAGACAAGCAATAAATTGGCCATATCTTCAACGTACTAAAGCCGGACAGGAAACGCTCGCGTATTTAGGTCGGGGATTCGGTCGACAATCGATTTTTTTTTTCGATCGGCGTTAATCTTTATCTGGAAAGGAGAATATCGGTTCGGGCCCGTTTACCGTAATATCGGGCCCTTAAGGTTATTTGAGTAACTTTATATATAAAACTAAATTTCGCATAACTAAGTTTCGGGTCTCGTTTCTTAGCCTAAACGGCTCGGTTTATTCTTGTATCTTTAATAAGCTGTTCCATATTATTAGTGTTAAGAAATAGGCAATTGAAGTTGAATAATTCGAATAGTTAGAAAATTGAGCCGTTTAATGGTGTGAGCCGTTCAAAGGTGTAAGATGTTACAGCGTTTCGATATTTTTTAAAAGTCCTAAAAAACCAGGATAAGTATTTCTACAAGTAATCGAATGCGATAACGAAATTTTAAAAAATTAGTAATTTCGAGATATACTTTAATCTTTTTTTAATATTAAACTTAAATCTTTTATATTATATACTTAGGTTTAGAACGGGAGTACGAAACGTTTAAGGAGTATAATCAAAGAAAAAGCAACTGCGATACGAAATAGCGCTAAGTTACTTTCGTTTTTAATCGTATATATTTTTAAAGCAGCAATATATTTATATAACTATATTCCTAAATACGCACTTTTTTAGCAAAGCCTATACAAAGTTTACTATATTTACCTAGCGTATAAAAACGGCGTTCTAATATTTAAACGAAAGTTTAACAAGCTTTCTCACTAATATACGACTGTATAACTTATGCTATAATAATTACTGCTATAAAAAAACAGAAGCTTGAAAAGTTAAACCTTAAAATATAAATCAGCTTTTTCGTTGGTTATCATTCTGCGAATATTTACGAAATCTAGAACTCGTTAATTAACAAGTTATCGTTATTCGAAACGTATAATTTGACGAAAAGGTTATCTTTTTGGATAATATTAAAAATTTAAAGGACAACCTTTTGTACGTTATAAAGAAATAGCTACAAAAATTACTGCAATATATAAAAATACCTAATTAGGCCTGTGGCCACCTAAATATATATATTTAAGGAGAAAATAAAAACTTAAACCAAATAACTCAACTACTGCTTAAATAAAAAGAATAGCTTTAAAGTGGTATAAGCGTTAAAAAACGTACGAAATAAGAAAAAAAAGCCTATTCGTATAGAGCTAATTACCTTTATACGACCGCTATATTCGAACTATTTCCGTCTCTTAGACTATTACCGCTACTAACGTCTACTTTGATATCTGTTACGATTATTACGCTGGTGGAAAAATAAAGGCAGCTTTAAACTTCTATCGCGTTATTTAACTTGAAGTGACGGTAAAAAATAAAGGCGTCTTATGAGTTGTAAACGCAAATTCCGCGTATATTTTATGCTATAAAGATATTATTCGAAACGATTATAACGTATAAAAAGCCGTATTTAATATCGAATGTTTAACTCCTTTTATAAATACGTACGCTAACCGGCCGGTAAATTGTGAAGGCTTAGGAAAAATAATTATCCGAAATACGCGTTATTTTAATCGGAGAAGTTTCGATACTTTATCATACAAAAAGATATTTAAACTTCAAAACCGGATGCATAAACGTAACTTACTCTTACCGCCGTAAAGCTATAAAAGTTAAGTATATATCTGTTAGAGAAATTATTTTATAAAGTTGAAAAGGCTTATTTATAAAGCTATAAAGAAATGTAATTCTAGAAAGTCGTTAATTAGTTTTTTGCGAAAAGGAAATAAGTTTCAAGGTATATGCAGATATATATTTTACAAGTTTGGTAAACATAACTAGTTATAAAAATACAAGATATATTTTGTTATACGGGGCAATTAACAGCTTAAAAACGCTTGTAGTAATATATACGTATTTATTTTAACTAAAATATCGTTTAAAACGTTAGTCGTTATTACGGCTAAATTCGATTTAAAGCTTAAGCAATATAACACGGTAAACGCTTTTATTAACGCGAAGTTATCTTATAAAGTATATATAACAATATCTTTAAGGCATCCGTATCGTAACAAGATTCCTTTAATTAAAAAAGTATTATATAAATTAAAGGAGTTATATTTGTTATAGCAAAAAGAATTTACTAGGACATTTATAAAATCAAAACTTCGCTCCGTTTTTTATAAACCATTTTACTTTATTCGTTAAAAAAGATTTATCTTCTTTTTATAAATAATATCGTTACGGCGTACCGTAAAAAAGATTAAAATCTTACCGATGAGGTAATGTAGCAGATACGAAAACGGTATACCTTTATAAGGAGTGAAAATTTATAGTAGTTTTTCGGCATCGAAATAATTGAAAACAAAGCTGAAAAAAATTAGTCTTTTTAATCCGACTTTATAAATAACCTGGTTACTTTAGTTTTTTTTAAAAAAAATATAAATAATCTTTTAAATACGTTAATGGCGGGGGTCGAGCTATTGCCGAATTTTGATCTGGCCTATTTAAGTTCCGTTAATAGATGTTAAAAAAAGATCGGTTTTATCTTATACGTAACAATTTAATACGCGACCTAATATAGCTTTTACAGTATTCCGATTTGCTCGGTTTAATCTAACCCCTAACGACGCATATTATAAGGCGGTTAATTAAGTTATCTTATACTTAATCGGGACCAAAATGTTAACGGTATCATTCGGAGGTAAGGATTCGTTAAATACCGAAAGCGACGCCTTTTTTACAAATAATACGATTAATTAAAAAGCTTATAAGTTTACGTTATAAATTAATTTAAAGAAATAATAAAATAATAGGCAAATAAGTAAAATATAATGATTACTTTTATGCCGAAAACGGAATTATTATTTTTATATAAATTAATAAAACAGCTTTATTTAGCTTTCAATTAATTAAGAAACTGGAAATAACCTTTGTTATAAAATTGTTAAATATTTTATATAATAATTAACAAATTATACAGTTTATTAACGCTGATATCGACCTTTTATAAACGAAGTTGCAATGCGTAAATATATTTAATTACTAGTTACGAAAAGCCGTACAAAAAGATTTAATTAAAGTACATTATACGTTTACAGGCGGTATCCTAGCTGATAAATTAATTAAACCTTATTATGCGAATCTTTTAGGAATTTTAAAAAAAGCAGCTCGGATTAATAGATATTACAGAAGCTCTCGATGGGCGGAAAAACACCTTGCAAATGATTTCAGATAAGAAATTGGTTAATCAGGAGGATTCAATCGCCGGAGGAAAGGTAGAATGGAAAGCTGTAGCTTTAAGAAGTGAAGAGGTGTGACGATTAACGCCGTAAATACTTTAAGACGTTAAGGGGGTGTATTAGCTAGCAGGGAGTGCGCTAGCGCCCTATATATAGAAAGGCTCCCTCTGATCAGAACTTATATGTTCCGTGACTAGACTGTATTAAAAGTGCAGTGCGCGTTCTAGAGCACCTACAACTAATCATCCAATACAACATAACTGATGTTCTCTATATCTGATAGATATAGCCGATTAAAAGGATTTAATCGTCGGACGAAAAGTGGAATAGAAAGCTGTGGATCTAAAAAGTAATGAAGTGTGATAATTAACGCCGTAACTACGTCAAAGCGCTAAGAGGGTATGTTAGCTAGCTGGGGGTGCGCTAGCACCCTATATACTAAAAAGCCCCCTCTGATCGAAACATATAGGTGCCGTAACCAGACTTTATAAAAAGAGCAATGTGCGTTCTAGAAGACTTGCAGCTAGTCATCCAATATAACATAACAGATGTCTTCTATATCTGACAGATACGTCTTTTTCTACGTTCTTCGACGTATTTTGTAAGATATACCTTTAACGTATTATATCTAGACAAAAAAGCTGGGATATTTGAGTTACGTATTCGATTGATAATAGGTTCCTCGTCGGTTGACTTTAATTCGTCCGAAATAGAGATAATATTAGCTCGAACGCGTTAAAAGTAAGTCGGTCGCATAATAATTAAAAGAAAGAAATAGCAATATAGCGTCCGCGAAAGGCTTTGATATAATGCGTACACTTATCGGAAAGCTAGAAATACTGTCAGCGAAAAGAAATATAGTTGATTGTTGCGAGATGCTAAAAAGTGCGACGTTGGCTTGTATTATACGGTATCGTACTTACTTTAACTTTAAAAGTTAAATTGTTTTATATACTAAGTTAAATAATAGCTTTTTAATAAATATTACATTATTTTGAGACATACTAACTGGCTGTTAATGTTTTAACAACATCTATTTAAATTTTATTAATATTATCGAAATATTTAGTTCGGTTATAGTATAAAATTTTATTTAGATCCTTTTGTAATAGGCAGTTAAAATTGCTACTTTGTACTATAAAATTAAAAAAATATTTTCTATTTTAATAGTGTAATAGTAGAGCGCTAACTTATACAACTTAAAAAAGATTAAGTTCGAATCTTACTTACGTTATTCTGGCACTCTTTATTTCGTCCGAAATATAGGTCGCCGTTGTTCTATCTTTGCTTTAACAACTACAGTTTTTTTTTAGCATAATACTCAAATCTGTGAATCGCCGCTATTATTATTTTCTAATAGTTATATAAAAACATATTAAACCAAGTTAAAATGTTAATATTTTAATTAAGCCTCGTCTTAATTAGTAACCTTTTTTTTTGGCAATTATTGTTTATATTTTATATATAGCTTTTTTATTATAGATATTTTTATATATATTAAAAAGGCTTTATAGCTCTTTCTTTTCACCCAGGGCCTTTTAAAGGTTAACCTGATATTTTATCCTTCTTCAGCCGTACATGCTTTAGCGTGTAATGTCAGGGTCCCATGGCACAGGATCATCATAGGGACTGCATCTACCGTCTGTATGCATCCCATCTTCCCGTGGGGGTTCCCGGTATGCTGTCAATAAATAGGTCGTGCTGTCTCACAGTTACCTTCGGCCGTTCTCGCCTCCTCCGTTCATCTTATTCCTCCCTTTCATTGCTACACATTGGGCTTGCCTAAGTCTCAACGGAATAAGGCGGCGAGTTAGACCAGGAGGGACCCAAGAGTTGCGGGCCGAAAGCTCTATACCCCATGGAATTTGTGACAGAGTTCTTTTCACTACTCCTCAAATCACTCTTCGGCAGTCCAGACTCTACGCGCAGCTCCGGGTAGAGCCCGTATTGAGAACGTAGTCAGCAACCAACAAAGCAAAGAATGCGAACCACGATGGGGTCCTTAGACATCGACTATTCGAATCCCTCGCCCCTTGGATACGGGAACGGCAGGCATGCTGGTGATACGGAGAAAGAGGTCATCGACCGAACGGCCAGCATTGTGCGTTCAATCAACCATGGTACCTCCGTCCACCGGAAACTGAAATCGCGCCACATCCAATTGATCGGTATCGGTGGCACCATCGGCACGGCGCTGTACGTGCAGATCGGCCGAGGCTTGATGCAGGGCGGTCCCGCCAGTCTATTCATCGCTTTTTCCTTTTGGTGTACCGTCATCCTGGCCGTCACGATGTGCCTGGCGGAAATGGTCACCTACTTGCCCATCTCGTCCCCGTTCATCCGATTCGCCGGCCGCTACGTCGACGAGGCATTCGGGTTCATGACCGGGTGGAACTTCTTCGTTTTCGAGGCCGCCATGGTCCCGTACGAGATCACGGCCTGCAATGTCATCATCACGTACTGGAGCGACGTCGTGCCCACCGGAGTTATCGTCGCCATTGTCGTCGTCCTCTACACTATCATAAACTTTGCTGCGGTCAAGTACTACGGCGAGACGGAATTCTGGGCCGCGATTGGAAAATTCCTGCTCATCGTCGGCCTGATCGTCTTCACTTTCCTCGTTATGGTCGGCGCCAACCCCCAGCACGACGCCTTCGGTTTCAAGTTCTGGTACGAACCCGGCCCCTTTACGCAGTATTACAGTACGGGTAAGCTCGGTATATTCCAAGGCTTCTTACAATGCCTTATTCTCGCGTCATTCACGATAGCCGGCCCCGACTACGTCTCGATGTCCGCCGGTGAGGCCGAGAACCCCCGCTCCGTCATGCCCAGGGCCTTCAACGCCGTGTTCTACCGCTTGACCACCTTCTTCGTGCTAGGGTCCCTCTGCGTTGGGATCCTCACGCCGTACAACGACGAGGAAATGGTGGAGGCGTTCAATGAGGGACGGCCCGGCGCCGCAGCCTCACCCTACGTCGTCGCCATGAACCGCATGGGGATCCCGGTGCTGCCCCACATCGTCAACGCCATGGTGCTCACGGCCGCCTTCTCGGCGGGCAACAGCTACGTGTACTGCGCGTCGCGCTCGCTGTATGGGCTGGCGCTCGAGGGCAAGGCTCCGCAATTGTTGCGCAAGGTCACGCGGCACGGTGTGCCGGTATACTGCGTCGGCGCCGTCATGCTCATCTCGCTGCTCGCCTTCCTGTCCGTGAGCAACAACGCCGCCGTCGTGCTCAACTGGTTCGTCGCGCTCGTCACCGCTTCCCAGCTCATCAACTTCACCTGCATGTGCGTCACGTACCTCTGCTTCCACCGCGCGCTCATAGCCCAGGGCATGAGCCGCGACTGCCTACCCTACAAGGCCTGGTTCCAGCCCTACGGCGCCTATTACGCCGGCATCACTACCTTCATCATGACCTTTGTCGGCGGCTACACCGTGTTTCTGCCGGGCATGTGGAACGTGCCCAACTTCCTCTTCTCGTGAGTCTGGCTCCCGGCCACGCCTTTACCCATTATCCCCCCTCCCCCTGAAAAAAGACGAATGGTGGAATGCACCCCGTTGTTAACTGGTATGCCTTCGCGGTAGATACACCATGGTCTTCATCTGCCCGATCCTGTTCCTCGGATACAAGCTCTACTATAAGACCCGGGTGCACAAGCCGGCCGACGTCGATCTCCTCAAGAACCTCGCTGAAGTCGACGAATACGAGAGGAACTACGCCCCGACTTCCACGGAGTGAGTTTTCCTCTTGTTCTAGTTGGGAATCGAGACATGTATGTGTTGCTAATAGGTCGCAGGAACCCCTTCGAGAAGTGGCTCGATAAGCTATTCGGCTGAGTCCGCCAGTGGACCAGTATTTCTGGGTGCAAGGTGCCTTCCAGACGCGTATGAATGCCGCGCTCCTCGAGATCATTACCGCAAGTATCGAGTGTTCCAAGTCGAGCGGGCGACCCATATACCTTAATCCGAGACCGACCACGCACTCCCATACGATGCGGGACCTCAAGGCGTCCTTCAATGAAGGCAGCCTATCGGACACAGAGTCCCCTCCGGGACATCCACAGCCCTTCGTAGTGGATGTAATAATAAATGGCTGTCTGGATGTGACCGAGATCAAGTTGAGCTTCATTCGCAAGACATTGAGACAGCTGCACACAGATTACAACCAGGAAGGTGTCTTCGCCATCATCTATTAATGTGTCGCAAAAGGGAAGTTGGAAGTCGAAGCGGTTGTCTCAGAAGTGGACTTCCATGTCACCGGATTCGAGTACGCAGAGGCATGCGCACGATCCAACTGGCGAGGAAACGTGACCCTGGTAGATTTCTCAGACATTATATCTCCTATTCACAATGACTGGTTAGACGGGGGTTGTGAAGATTACTGCGCTAATATTGAGGTCATCTAATTTTGGGGCGAAAGGGAGACTGAGGGAGACTAGGCATAGGTCGTGCTGAAAGGAGATCCTGCGAGTAGGTGTCTAGTATTTGCGGGTGTTGAGTGCTCATGGGGTTAATTGTTACCCCTACTGATGGGCTTTGGTCTACGAACTAGATGTTCAAAGAGAGGTGCTCGTAACGTTCAATAGTTGCTTAGTCAACTAGTCTCTTTCCCCTCGCATACTCCCTAGACTTCCGCGTTTGTCCTGCATGTTACAACAGAGTAGCTATCCTTCACCCCTGAACTCGACGCTAACAAAAGGATCTACGCTACTTGATGCATAACACTGTATATTTCCCTAAGCGTCTAACGTCTGATTGTCTCATACTAGCTAGCTGCCTAGGTACACGATGCATGCCCATAAGCTATATGCATACCTATAGGAGTAATAATACCCGTTAATTAGATCCCATACTCAGCAGCCAACCTTGAGTTCTCGAGGACTACGCAAGCATCCATGTATGCAGAAGGTGTGGACCGTCTTAGCCTATACTGAGCCCTATCCCAAGAACAGCTCAACACATGAGCGCCTCTCTTGCTTGCTACGACAGATTAGAGGTCGAACAAGAGAGAGTAGTGAATTATTCCCTTACCCCTGCCCCTTATTCTTGCGGTTTCATACGTTCTGAACTACGCGACACTCATCACAGCGTTATTCATAGGTTATTGATCACAACCCCCTTTTTAGGTCAAATCTCATGCATAGTACACTCTCTATACACATTAAAGAGGTCGTCACCCTTTGGTTCCGCCCTATAGCTGCTCTTCACGTCTCAGGCCCAGTATCGCTACGGGACCCTTATCTAAGCAACGATAACAGCAAGAAACGCGGCGAAGACCAGCAACGCAATGCTGGAACCGACGCTGCTGGTGGAGGCCATGCTGGGGTTTATAACTTGCGCCGGCGCGGCACCAGTGGCGGTCGGCACCGTGCCGTTCCCGTCGTCGCCACCCTCGCCAACCTAGCTGCCGTTGTCCGCACTGCCGTTCACGATGGCAATGCGGCCGTCGAGCTCGAAGTCGATCGGGCTGTTCTCCTCGATGTACCCGACGAGGACCTCGTCCATGGTGTCGAGGACGATGACGTCGTCGACGGGCTCCAGAATGTTGTCGCCGCCACCCGTCAGGAAGTCGATAGTAACGACAACGTACTCGGCGGCCATGTCGACGGGGGAGCCGCCGACGGTAAGGCGGACCAGGCGCTGGCCTACCTCGTTGTCGGGGTTGTACTCGACCTTCACGCCCGTGCTGACCTGGAAGAAGCTGCTGACCTCCTGGTCGTTGTACTGGTTCACGCCGCTAACGAGACCCTCGAAGATGTTCCACAGCTCCTCGCCCGTATATGTGACCTCGACGACGGCGTTGCCGAAGGGGAACGAAGTCAGCACCTCGCCGCGGGTAATGGGGCCCTGGTCGATACTCGCGCGGATGCCCCCAGCGTTGACAATGGCAAAGACGGCGTCACTGCCGCCATCGACGCGATACTGCAGTAGCGCTCTAGGAGTCATGTTAGGGGACATACAAGACGAATAAGACCATACTCAAGTAACGTACTCGGATACAAGGTCGCCTAGTGCGCACTCCTGCTGCTGGCATGTCGTCTGGTCAAGCTCGACGTTCGTCGTGCCAATCTCCTCGGCGGCGAACTCCTCGAAGGGCCCTCTCCATTCCTCGATTTGCTCCTGGAGGTCTTCATCCTGCTCGGTTGTGTTGGTTAGGTGAATGGGAGCACCGTGGTAGGCCAGGATCTTGCCCTCGGCGTCGTAGGTAACGTCGATGTAACCAAGGTATTCGCCCCACCGGTAAGCGGTAACGATGAACACCTCGTCGCCGTCTCTGTTCCTCTCGATGGTCGGGTAAGGACCTTCGGCGTCCTCCATGTCGCCGAGCAGAGTGTGCGAGTGGCCACCCATGATCAGGTGCAGACCCGTCGTCTCCTGGGCCAGACGCTTGTCCTCCTTGTATCCGATGTGGGTGAGGGCCGCAATGCGGGTGATGTTGGTGGTGCTGCGAATCTCATCAATGGACGCCTGCACCGCCTGAATCGCGTCGGTGAACTTCGTGTCCTTGCCCACGTTGGAAATCCTCGGCGTCGTGTCCGTGGTCACACCGATAACTATAGGCACGTTAACAGTGATCTCCTCACTCCTGCACTCCCCTAGAGGCAATGCAGATCAGGCAGCGAACTGAAACCACATACCTGCAACTTGGTAATCCTCAAAAATGTGATACGGCTTGATGGTGGAGTTCAGCTTCTCGTTCCCCGACACAATGTTTGCTGATATGACAGGGAAGGTCAAGTTCTTGAGGAAGTCTCCGAGCTCGTCGTCTCCGCCGTCCCACTCATGGTTACCGAGCGTCATGGCATCAAACTCCATTTTATTGAGGACCTCGGCAATCTTCTCCCCCTTATAAAAGGAGTAGAAAAGAGTGCCTTGAAACTCATCGCCGGCATTTAGTAGCAGGCTGTCTGGGTGGTCGGGCCGCGTCTCATCAATGACCGTCTTCACTCGGGCGTAGCCGCCGTAGCAGCCCCGCTCCGGTCTCGTGCAGTCGGTGCCCGAAGCCGAGAATTCGTCGAGGTGCGCATGCACATCATTGATGTGATAGAAGGAGATGTTGTAGTTGCCTTCGTCGTCAATGAAGCGCTTCGACAGGCGACTGCTGTACAACGAATCCTCGGCTACAGCCAGAGTAATGACGCTGCTCGCTGCAGCAAGGGTTGACAGGAAGGTTGTGCGAACCATTGCGACAGTCAGTCGTGCACCACAATGCCGTGCGATACGCATCGCGACCGCGGGGGCGCTGGCTCGCTTTAAATATCTCCAGGTTTGTTGGTTCCGACGGTTTGGAGTGAGCTGCAGGTGCTCCCTGTCGAACTTTCCAATTCTCCAATCACGGCCGCAGCAGTGGTAGCTCAAGCTTCGGGGTGGCTCCCCCTGTACGGCGATGCCAATGGGAGGTCGAGAGCCTATCGTTAGCGCACACCTCCCCTCGGCCCTCCCAAGCGGAGTCTCCTGCTTTGCCTAATAAGCCAGGTACAAAAGTTGTCAGCTAAGTAGCGCAATAGTGCGCACTTATCCATTCAGTCTTTTGGTGCAGTGGCTAGCTGACAAAAGTCGTCGATGCTTGGCATCTGGTAACTGAGAAGGCTGATACTGCTCCCTCTGCAGGTAGCTCAGCCAAGTCATCCCTTGGCGGTTTAAAACCGTCCCGGCAACGGGTGTCTCCGCCGAATATTTGACTTGCTCCTTATTGGGGATCCGACCACCCGTCTCTCGTGATAAGCATTATTTACAGGTACATTTATTTTATGTCATGAATGAGACATTCCGCTGATGGAATCAAAACGAAGCTCTCTCTGGAAAAAAGCCCCATATTGATGACTCTGCATAACGAAGATTTTGTTTATGAGCGCAAAGGACAACGCAGAGGCCGAAGCTGCGCAATCCACGGCACCAACCAGCCTCGTGGAGTGGGTTGACGTCCATCCACCGCCGTACAAAATATATGGATGGCCATCGGTAGACACCGCTGGACCGCTTTAGGGTATCTTGGAAAACGTTCTCAATCTTGACATATATGTATGTATCGCTATATTAATCGAAGCATGCGCGGAATGCGTGAATATTTTAATTTAAGCTTTGAGGTACTAATTCGCAGGTTAATAACAGTTCGATATATTCCTTAATACATATTTAGCGAAATAATGTAGGGATTACCGGCCTAGTAGGAGTCAGAGTCATCACTATCTCCAACTGTCTCGTTAAACTTCACCACATTGTCCCAAGTGATAGAGTCAAGGACCTCCTGCTTTGTCCGTTGAACGCTTCCGTAGCCATTAGCGTCGTCAAACATTGGCAGTAACTTCTTGCGAATAAAGTGGCATATTGCTCTCAGATCGTCAACAGCAAGATCCTCCTCGTCTACCCTGATAGCCAGCACGTTACCAAGATCCCCATCCCAATTTATCGGAGCGAAGCCCCAGCCGGGTCTGCCGGGATTCGTCTCCTTCATCAGGAAGGATGCATCTTGATTGCTGGGAGCGCCTCTGTTCTCGTACCACCCTGGTGGGTCACGCCAGGTCTCGATGTCCGGGTCTTTCCATAACCTGAGAGGCATTCCAAGGTGCTGAGAAATGGGAGATACACTCCCATCCTTGCATATGGTCCGAGTGGGATGGTGGCTCGGTACGTCGACGGCAACATAACGTTCCGAGCCGTGTAGTCTCCGTTCTCCGTAACAGCAGATCTTCACCCCGCGAACGGCCGTTGGAGGGCGACCCTCCGAGCGGTCGCTCTCCTTAGTTTCCATTGTTCCATAGCTCATCAGATAGTCCAGGGTGTGTCGAAAGTCCGCTAAGGTAATATCTTCATAGAGTTCGGAACACATTTCTCGCATCGCTATCACGGGGCCACACCACGGGTGGGGAACTGTACCGGACGCTCCCACGGATGCCGGTATGCTGCGGTTGATGGCAGAGCCATCCACCAGGGCAGCTTCCCGAAATCTTAAGGCGACCGCGTAGCCTATTTTCGGTGAAGCAAAGGACATCATATCGGAGCCTAGCTGTCGGCCACGTATGGGGTTGTGTTGAATGAATACGGTACCTGGAAATGGCTTGTCAGTTCCAAGGTAGGGATAAAGATCAGCCACCTCATATGGCATCCCACTGTAACCCCAATCATCCTCCGATCCGTCCCTGCGCTCGCATGGAATCCAGATCATCTGAGGCCTAAGGCGATCTGCAGGGAAGAGTATTGCCCTCTTGTGGGTTGGTGATGGCCGAGGTGGCTGTTCAGAGAAGCCTCTACAGAGGAGTTTGTGGCTGGGCCAGTCGCCCTCCTGGCATTCTCGGGAACAGTAGTAGCAGCTTCGGCACTGTTTGCACAGCGCGGCAGGACGTTTGTTACACATTACGCAGGACGCGTATTGCTTTGATTCCGGCAGTGACGGATCTAGGGATTGGAAAGCCGAAATATGGCCCTGCCTTTTTGGTGACTCAATGTTAGTATAAGATGCGGAGCATTGTGATTGTTATGTTAGAGACCCCCTAAAGGTGGAACTTACTGGATATGACGTCTTTCCCTCAACCTCTTCTCTGCTTTTTTGGCAGACTCGGCCCTCTCTTCCCTCTGCAGTAGGTCTTGGATCACGGAATCTGAGCAAGCTGACGCGACCGTGGATTGATTCACTGCTGGAGCGATGAGCTTCTTGTTTATCGGCTTTTGGTTAAGCACATGACTCCTGGCTCGGAAGATGAGCATTTTCTCAAGCTCCTTAAGCGCAGCCGTGGTTCCAGTAGATCTTGAAGGCGGAACTCCCCAAGCTGCATAGCAGATCCCATGTCTTCCTCTGGTAGCCACCGGCCGAGGCAGAGCCTGAAGGAAGCTCTCGCAGAGCAAGCAGGCCTTCTTGCTGCACCCAAAGTAATTGAGAGTCGGGGGGAGTGCAGCGCCGTTTTCGTATTGCGTGAATAGCTGCATCTCTGAATGCAACCTGTAAGACTTTCCACAGTCTAGTTTGAATCTCTCGCCGAAACCAGCTAAAACATCCAGTTCCGAGGGGCTCGGCGGAGCATCTCCAGAAATAAGCCGACCCCACGCGTTTGCGATGTCGACTTGATATTCGGGACGTATAGTTGTCCCATGGCCCAGACGTACCGGGCAAATCCGGGCAGTTTTGAACTGCGGTTGTCGGATCGCGATATACCTCAATAATCGACAGTCCGATATAGGTCTGGCAAGGGACTTCAAAGCGTACCATACTTTCCGCCCCTCCGTGGTTTGGAGGTTGTTATGGACAAATTTGCGGATCTCTGAGGAAATGGCACACTTGTAGGCACTGCCTACGATTTGTTCCCTGAACTTGGCAGTTTTAGCGGCTCCTTGGTAGAGAAGGTCTCTGAAATCTGCCCATGATTTGGCGTCTGGTTCAGGTAAGCGTTGTTTCTTCCGATTGCGGTGCTTTGGCCCGTTTCCGAGAAGAGTTCGCAGTTGGCAAACCCAGTGTTAAATTCTTCGCGCAGTATAAGCTATTACGGCGAACTCGAATTCACCCGAGGGTGCTATTAAACTTTCGTGATCGTCTATAGCATGCAGTAAGAAAACGTCCCTATAGCGGACCGATAAGACGAAGGGCAAGCTAAATCATCTTACCATATTGAGCTACAGTCGACAAGTAGGTCTCCAACTTCCTGCAATATTCTTCTTCGGCAACTCCCGAATCCGAGGCGCCGCGAGTAGACCAGCACTCTCCGGTGATGCCAAAGCAATCATTCCTCGCAACGTCTATCTCAACGAAATCTTCCCGTTCGCGCAACGCCGTAGCGACAACATAGTCCCAGCCTTTGGACGGCGACAGCAATTGAGCGACGCAGTCGAGAAACTTGAAGCGAATCGACTCTTTGGACCCTGATAGACAGGCCATCCGTTCGGTTGTAGTATCAAGTTCACCATCATCAAGCTCTTCCTCTTCATAGTTGGCATCGAGCTGTTCCAGCCCAACGTGGCTTCGCCCTTTAGTCAGGTAGGATAAGATGTGAACTACCCAAATGATACGGGCGGTATGCTCCTCGGGACTTGGCTCCATTTCGGTTCGGGTGACTTGACCTCTGGATGACTTTGAGGTCTCTGGAATAAACTGCGCTGGTTCTTTGTTTTAGCACTGGCAGTACAGAGAATGGTATTGGCAATACCGGCCCAACGTTGCGGGGTTTTGTGATTGTAGCTGTCACGCATGTGAATTTGTAGCAACTGTGATTTGGGATGTCGCAGGTTTATAATTGGTTTGTCGCTTGTCATATATGCAACCGACGCCGCTTATCTAACCACATTGTGCCGTCTTGCATAGTAAAGTCACCACTCATGGTCGGCCTGAGGTCGGCACTGCCTTGCTCACGTCCTGAGCGACCCGCGAGGGATCCCTTTCCAACTGTCCTAGGTGGTCGTCGACCGCGCCATCCTCCTGCGGGCCCGCTGCGGCCCGCACCGTCTCGTGTGACGCGCCTGTCTCTGCTACGCGTATACCAAGGAGACGGCCGTACGGTTCTAAGGCGATGGCCGCCATGGTAGCTGTGGGTCGCTTCGCTGCCATCGTCGTCACGGCGAGCCTCGAGGCCTCAGCGACGAGCTGTTGCTAGTCAGGTCAATGGTGATATTGTCGCTGGTGCTACTCGAGCTGTCATCTCTAATTGGGCCAGCCTCTCTTGGGGCTGCGGGTTAGTACTCAGGCTATGTAACTAAATTAATACGGATTCGGTCAGGTGTCGGCGGTGAATATTGAGGAGTATGTAAGCCCATCTAACTGAAAGTGCTAGGCCTAAAACGGAAGCCAATCAGCGTGAAGCGTACTGCCCTTGAGAAAGCCCACTAAAGCTTTTCTTGAGGAAGCTGATTGGATCAATGTCGGCGAATAAATAAAGAGTGCCACCCACCTTCAGAAAACTGTTAGGACTAACACCTTGTCGCCCCTTAGCGGATAAATGCCAACTGATTGCCAAAATTTAGCAAGCTGCCAGGTGTAATCGGCGATTAGCCCAAGGTCCGATGCGGGGCCCTATATATATGGGTGGTTGCTCCCAGATTTCTCCCAGAGGGAAGGTCGGGTTTCAGACTGTTACCAATACATGGTTGCCTTGCCACTCTGACCTCCAACAATTTATGACACAAAGCAGATTGCATATTTATACAACTATAACCTGAGATGGATGTACTAAGAAAGATCATCTGCTGCCTCTGTGCGGATGAGTCAATCCAATTTCAAAACAATGCGTTACCACATCAGTCACTTGTCGATCACAAGCCGCGGCTATCTTCGCCTCCTCGTTATCCTGCCGCAAGGCTCTCCTCACCAGAAGATATCGTGGCCGAAGCAATCTCAATCTTACGTACTGCTGAAAAGCACGGTATCGCGCTTACTGAGCAAGTTAATGATCTCGTTGGAGCAGAAGGCTGGACCGAATGGATTGCCGAAAAAGTCTTGGCTGGTATTGAGACGGTTCTAAAGGAAGGCCGAGAGAAGATGGGGCAGGCCATAACAATTGCATACGACGAGGCCACAAGCGCTGCCGATACGATGTTTCAATTTATCAAGGATCACCCCATTGCGGCAGCAGGGCTGCTAACGATCGTCGCGGTCGGGGTCTTGGTTATACTTGCCCCGACCATTGTCGAGGCTCTGGGGTTTGCAGAACTTGGTCCCGTTGAAGGTATGTCACCTAGCTACTTTGGCATAAATCGTTCTCGTTAGCCTAGCTTATTGACACGGCATCTGTAGGATCATTCGCTGCCTGGTGGGAAAGTACTTATGCTGGATACATCCCAAAAGGCTCTCTATTTTCATACCTGCAACGATTGGGGATGACTTGGGGAAGGAGTTGAAAGCTTTGGAAGATATATTCTCTTTGCTCGATTGCAATGAGAAGCGGCTTCGAGGCTGTGAAGTCGATTTGCAAGGCTATTTATGGTATAAAGGAGGACTCCCCTTACTCAAACCCTCACGCGTGCACCAGTATCCAGTGAATCTTCCGCTAGCGCTCATCACCATAGTCATCTCTCTTGATTTTCCCTATTCCAAAGCGTGAAACATGGGCACATGTGGGAGAGGACGTGCGAAGATGACACGGTATAATTCACACTTGGGATTGTCAAATGTACAGCGAAAGCCGAGGTAAGTCGTCCATCGGTTTGCGAAAAGAGGTGCAGGAAGCTGTGAAAGGTAATAAGTCGACTTTAACTGGTAGTTCCACGGACGTGACGGCTCACGTGAATAAGATCTTGAGGGGATGATTTTTCTGTTCCGTTCAACCTAAGACCACCCCAATCAAACCCATCAGTCTTGAGCACGTACGATTGCGGAACTACAAGAACAACCATCTACAACGGCGCCCAATAGAACTCAATCAAATTGCTCTAGGTTGAACTCGATTCCACAACGAAAAGCTGTTTCTGTAGATACTAGCTAGCGAGGATGTAGCTGAGGTACTGCAAATAACGACAACTACATGCTGGTTTTTCAGCTCCCCCCATCCAACACGTAGAGCCTAGACCAATCGGATGGATACCCATATTCTCGCTAATTTTGTATTTTGGTGCTCGCTCGAAACGCAGTCATTTGTTCAAGTAGTTTGAGCGCTAACCTCGTCCTCATAGAGTGGTATGATGCTATGGAAGGTGCAGTTGTATCGATACTCGCGAAGGAAATCTGCAGTTGGCCGAGAGAAGCAGCCGACAAATTTGTTACTGGGAAGCAAGTATGGAAGCATGGAGTGGCATATGCAATGTTAATGAGTTGTGCTAATCGCACATTAGGTTTTTATATGAGAGCCATACATTACTTTTTTACACCTGCTAACGGCCCGTCAGAGATCTGGCGGGCCGTATCACGCTCTTTTCAGCCCGCTAAAAACCGCGTTGTTTCTGCAGTAATTTCGCAATTATCTGTAACGTTGCAACAGAAGCCATAAAAATCGCCCTGATTTCCTAAAACAATACCTAAATAAATCTACCAACAACCTAGCCGTAGTATTATAATTTTTCGATAGGTTAATTGCCTTAATTGAAGCGAAAAAATGTATATAAAAGTTTTCGTGATACGGTACTTGCGCGTTAAGATATTAATCGTTCTTTTCGTTGTTGTTAAGTAAAGCGTTATGTGGGTGCACTGTAGGCCTGACCCTTTTAGAACGCCTAGCCCGACCCCCTTTTTCGTTTACAGTTGCATCCTTTTCCCATACCTTATATTTTACTTATATATATCTTTCCAAAGAAAAATTGCAAAATTAAACGGCTTTGGGAATTTATGATCTACAGTTAATGCAGATTTAAATACAGGTTAAAACATATTTAAGAAATCTTAGATTGTTAAGTTATTTATAGGTAAACAATAAGTGTTATGAGGTGTTTAAAACGGTGACGGGGCGTTGCCAGGTGTAAAAAAAGTAATGTGTAGCTCCTATTAAAAACTAATGTGCGATTAGCACAACTCATGTTAATATGCGCTTTCCCTCTAGCGTAAGCCGTTCAACTGGTTCTCCTTCCGCCTTCTGCGATCATGGCGTATCAACTACCCATAGGGAGAATTGACCGTAACCGGTATCTGGTTAGTATACGAATTCCTCGACTTTTCGCTCACACCAGTCAAAGTACTCTCCAGCTCTTCCAGAGCCCCCTTCTTCCGCCGACCTCAATGCTAGGATGCTGTCCTCTCTTTGCCCAGGAAGCCATCTCCCGTCACAAATTGCGTAACGCCCAGCAACGGCCTCATCTCTAGTAACCGACTCTGAGATGCCATCCAAAGATATGTTTCAGCACCGTGCTATGATCCCGCCGGATAGGTGAGAGAATATAGTAGAGCAGGCGTGGGATGTGACGCCAGGTGTTTGTGCTGTAGTTTCCAGGATTACCTACTATGTAGACAACCCCCATCTTACCCTGGCGGCGGGCGAATCCAGAAGCTAGAAACCAGTTCGCGGTCTTGGAAGTAACTTATAGCTCATTGTGATCCTTTCCACTCCGAGCGTCCTGTAGATACTCCTTTAGAATGCCAGTCTTGGGACTCATCGTTTCGGCGAGGAAAGACGCTGGCCAGACGACCCAGACGCTATTCGTCGGACTCCTGCTTGCTGTTTTGGACAGAATAGGGATAAGAAATCTCGCCAAAAGGTAAGGGTCTATAGAGTTGATACTAAAGCGGTATTCGTGACTTAGCGAGTTTAGGGGCGTTGTTTCTGGCCCCAGTGCCCGCTTTGCTGAACAAGACATCGAGTCGTCCATCGTGTCCCTCACGTTCAAGAAACTGCTGCACTACCACCCGGACGGTGGGAAAATCCGTTAAGTCCATCTGCATAAACTCAAGCTCCCTCGCGTGATAGTAATGTCTTCCCGGTCTGTCTGCCCGTCGATGCTCGCGTCATGACTGTTTCCGTCGGAGTAAGCCTAGATACGGACAATGGCATTCTCAGCATGTTCTTTGGATCTCGTGAGGATGTGCACTTTTGCGCCTGCGCAATACAAATTGTCAAAGCTTATAGCCTGGACCGGAAGATGCACCTGTCATAATGAATACCTTGGCCGCCTTTGTTGGGGAGGTTGGCTTCGGTAAGCGTGGCGCCATTGTGAGGAGAGAAGAACTGTTCCAAAAAGCGTTAAAGGTCATCGTGGGCGCACCTACGGCAAATTATCTATGAGGATGCATTATTTGATATGGTCTTACTATTTCGTGAAGAGCTTCTGCGGTGAATGTGAATTGTACAGACGACCTCACGAAAGAGTAGCGACCGGAGCTCTCTTAGACTTATCAACAAGGGACCGAGATTCGCTGCCACAATCAGGGGTCGAAGCAATTCCACTGAAGTCCACGGATTGCAAAGTGGATTGCGCAATTGCCAAGCCCACGCCACCCATTTAACCCTTCCTGAAATGGACGTCCATCCATTTAAAGCTATCGTAAATAAATATCGTATCCATAATAAGTGGTCCTCGTAACGGTATAGGTCCCGCTGTTAATAAAGCCTAAGTATAAAAGTAATAATACTAACAGGTAACTGTTTACCGCGCTACAAAAGGGGTTCCACTTACCCGGAAACGCTTAACATCTTAATATATTACTTCCCTATAACTTTAAACATACTTATTATCTAATAACGAAAATAATATATTTAAAATCTTTAAATTTTTACGGTTATTTTAATAGCAAATTCCGCCTTAAAAAATAATTACGTCGTTAAATATAGGTTACGTATTAACAAATATATTATTTTTATTTAATTTTTAAAAGCAAAATATATTACCTTTACAATAATTTAATTTGTTTAACAATATATAATAATTATAATAATAAAAGTAATATTATTTTAAAACTTTCGATTAGCGCAATTTAATGGTAAAGTCCATTTATTTTTGCGATTTTATTTAGCTTTAATTCGAAAGTACAACTAAATTTGGTTAGGTTAAAACATAAAGCTGTTAATACGGTTATTGTCAGTTAGCAGGGGGTGCGCTAGCACCCTTATATACGGAAAGGCTCCCTTTGATCGGAACTTATATGTTCCGTGGCTAGTTTTTATATAAACTGCAGTAAGCGATTTAGAGCACCTGCAACTAGTTATTAATATAATACAACTGATGTCCCCTATATCCGACAATTAAAAGTTTTATCCGTTAAATTTGCGTTATTATCAATTAATCAGTTATTGCTAAAACGGTATAGGTAATACATTAATACAAATTACTGATATATTTCATTATTTAAAATGGCGACTAATACGTTAACGTTAACGTTTTCCGTTATTTACAAGGGACTTAAGGATTAAGATCGCTTTAAAGGCGAATTCGAAACCAGAGCGTATATATTCGAAATTTGGGATTATATAAATCCTAATTAGGATAACCTATGGCCTGTTAGACCTATTAAACCCGATATAACCTTTTATCCAAAGAAACGAATTCGCCAGACAACTATACGGGCAGCTAATTTATTTACCGAAGAAACCCTACAAATCGAAAAAATCGATTATACGAGTTATCCGACGAATATCTTTAAGATAACGATTAAAGGCAAACAAGTTTATATATAGGAATATACGGCCTATATTTACGAAAATCGAAAATACGATACCTTTCGTAAAAGCATTATCAACCTTACGAAATGGGTCCTGGAGTTTGTATCTCCAGCGATTAAAAAAACAAGTTTCCTCTTTAAAAAGAATTTACGGGAATAGTATGCCGCTTTGGCCGAAACCGGCAAGGTATATAACAGCAGGCTTATAAACAACACCTAACGGAAGTACCGTAAAAAGCTAAAGCAAGCTTCGAAGTCGGCAAAGAAGTTAAACGAATGGATCGTAAAATGGCAAAAAGTAATAGCTTAAGGACGACGTTATAGCGTTCCAGAAACGAAGATAGTAATTATATAAGCTAATAACCTATGTATAGCTATAGCTCCAATTATGGGGTCCTAAATATCTACCTTCCAGATGGTAAAGAAAACCGAGATCGATAACGATACGATTAGTTACTAAAAGGTAACTACCAGCTTTCTGGACTATTAAACTATAATCCATCTCTTATCTATATTATTACGAAATATTAAGGGAACGTTTTTAATTTTCCAAGGGATTTCTGCAAGCCCTTTTAATTAAAATAATCCTAATCAGAACGATACCAAAGATATTAACCCTTAATAACGAGGAAGGACCTTAGGACGTAGGTCGAGGCGTAATAACCGTAAAGGTTTTAATACGGATAAAGATAATAAGCGAAAGCGTTAAAAATTGGATACGCAGGATATTCGTTATAAGGCTTACTTAAACCCTTTCCATATATTATCTTATTACTTTTATGCTTTCCCTAACAAAGTTTTATTATATTTCCGCTTTAATAATTAAATAACTATATTCGTTTAGAATCGAATTGCCTTCGATCAATCTTTTAAGGAAAAGATTAACCGTTTATTAAAGTTTATAAAAAAGCTAGCTACTTAAGAAACCGATTAATTTTTACAGGGAGTAAGGCGAATCTTAACGTGCTTTTTGATTTTTAATTAACGTAATACGAAAAACGTCGCGTTTTACCTTTTAAGGAATTCGTTTATTTTGGACTTAGGGATTACGATATATATCTTTAACCTTATTAACAGGTTTTTAAATTTTAAATTAACCGTATAAGGCGACGGGATATACGCAGGCGACAGCTTTATACCGATTAAAGGGTACGGAAAGGTTAATATATTATTTCGAAGTTTTAATGGTACAAAAGCGTTACGTTTATATAACGTGGTATATTACGAGAACTTCGTATGCAATTTAGTATTTTTTTGGCAACTCCGGAAAAAAAGGTATTAGTAAGATAATAAAAAAACTAATAACTTTATTCGAAATAAGTATAATTAGGTGGTTGTTACGTTAATAAATAAGTTTGATCAATTCGTTCTGGAAGATATTAGCGTAATAATTACTTATGCAACCTTAGCAACCTATAAACGAAACGTTAATTTATATATAGCGAGACCATTACGAATCGGTAACGGTACGATATGGCACCTAAAATTAGGACATTTAAGGCCTAAAGTTATCGCTTAATTGCAGTTTTATATAAAGGAAATACGTTTAAAGGGTTTTATAACAGTCGAATATTAAGTATGTGGCAAGGCGAAGGCTAAAAAGTTAATATGCCGCGAGCCGAAGGAAGAAGCTTTCCGATTAGGATAGCGAATCGCCGTCGACTTTACAGATTTCGAAAAAGACCTTAAAGGGTATAAATACGTTATGTTTGCAACCGATAGGTATTTAGGTTTTATTTAGGATATTTACCTTAAAAATCGAAAGCAGGATATATTAATTACGGCGTTCCGATATTTCCTAAGGGTTTTAAAGAATTAAAATAAGGTTTTCCTATAGGTAATCGAATACGATAACGAAATTTTGAAGAATTATTAACTTCGGGATATGCTTTAGTTGCCTTTTTTCAGTATTAGATTTGAGCCTTTAGCACCGTATACCCAGGCCCAGAACGGGGGTGCAAAACGTTTAAAGGGTGCAATAAAGGAAAAAGCGATTGCGATACGAAATGGCGTTAAGTTATTTTCGTTTTTGATCGTATATATCCTTAAAGCGGCAATATATTTGTATAACCGTATACCCAAATACGCATTTTTTTAATAGAGCCTATACGAGGTTTATTATATTTACTTGGTATATAAAAATGGCGTTATAGTGCTTGATCGAAAGCCTTAATAAGTTTACCTGCGAGCGTATGGCTGTATGGCTTACGTTATAATAGCTGCCGCTATAAAAAAAAGCAAAGATTTTAAAAGTTAAATTTTAAAGCATGGATAAGTTATTTCGTTAGCTACCGATTTACGAATATTTACGAAATTTGGAACCTATTGATTAATAAGGTTATCGTTATTCGAAACGTACAATTTAACGAAAAAGCTACCTTTTTAAGTGATATTAAAGATTTAAAAGATAATTTTTTGTACGTTATAAAAAAAAAGTTACAAAAGTTATTCCGATAGGTAGAAATACTTAATTAGGTTAACAGCTATTATATACCTTCGCAAAAAAAAGATAAAAACTTAAGCGGAATAATTTAGTTACCGGTTAAACAAAAGGAATGGATTTAAAGAGGTATTAACGTAGGAAACGTATAAAATGGAATAAAACAAGCTTGTTTTTTAGGGATTAATTACTTTTATACGACCGTTATATTTAAGTTATTTTTATCCCCTGGATTATTACCTTTACTAGCGTTTACCTTAATAATTATTACGATTATTATACCGACGGAAAAAATCGAGGCAGTTTTAAATTTCCTTTATACTGTTTAACCTAAAGTAACGGTAAAAGACGAAAATATTTTACGGGAATTCGGCGTAAACCCCCCGTACGTTCCGTACCAAAAAGGTGTTATTAAAAACGATTATAAGGTATAAAAAGCCGTATTTAATGTAAAACGTTTAACCTTTTTTGTTGGTACGTACGATAACCGGCCGGTAAACTGCGGAAATTTAAGGAAGTTAATTGCCCGAAGTACGCGTTACCTTAATCGGAAAGGTTATAATACCTTGGCATATAAAAAGGCATTTAAGTTTTAAGACCGGGTACATAAGCATAATTTACCGCTACCGTTACGAAGCCATAAAAAGTTAAGTATATATCCGTTAGGGGAAATATTCCGTAAAGCCGAAAAAGCTTATTTGCAAAGCTATAAGGAAATAAAATCCTAGAAGGTTATTAATTAGTTTTTTAAAAATGTTAAAGGGAAATAGGTTTTAGGGTGTATATAAATGTATGTTTACAAGTTCGATAAATATGGCTGGCTATAAAAATGTAAAGCCCGTTTCGTCGTACGAAATAATTAACAGTTAAAGAACGCTTATAACGATATATACGTATTTACATTTACTAGAAAATCGTTTCGAACTTTAATCGCTATTACGGTTAGATTTAATTTAAAGCTTAAGCAGTATAACGTTATAAACGCTTTCGTTAACGCGAATTTGCCTTACGAAATGTACATAAAGACGCCCTTAAAATACCTTTAACGTAAAAAAATTTTCCTAATCAGGAAAGTATTATACGGATTAAGGGAGTTACTTTTGCTATAGTAAAAAAACTTTACTGGAATATTTAAAAAGTTAAAACTTAATCCCGTTTCTTACGAACCCTGTTGTTTTATTCGTTAAAGGGTGCTTATCTTTTTTTTTATGGACGATATTATTACAACGTACCGCAAAAACGATAAAGGCCTCGCCGATCAGATATTCCAACAAATACGGGAACGGTATACCTTTATAAGGGGTAAAAACTTATAATGGTTCTTTAGTATCGAAGTAATTAAAGATAGGATTAACGGAAAAATTTAGCTTTCCTAATTAAACTTTATAAATAAATTGGTTAATCTAATTTTAAAAGAAAATCTAAATAACCTTTTAAATATGCTAATAATAAGCGTTAAATTATTGCCGAATCTTAATCTGGCTTATCCAGGTTCCGTTAATAAATATTAAAAAAAAATCGGTTTTATTTTATACGTTACAGTTAATATACGACCTGATATATTATTTGCGGTATCCCGATTTGCCCGATTTAACCTAAACCCTAGCAACGTATATTATAAAGCTGCTAATCGAGTTATATTATACCTAATCAGAATTAAGACTTTAACGTTGTAATTCGGGGGTAAAGATTTATTAAATACCTAGAACGACGCCTTTTTCGCAGATAATATAATCGATCGAAAAAGTTCCTAATGTAACGAACCTGTTATGCGTCCACCTGGAGGCATGAGCAGTATCCGAGATGGGGTCTTGATTTGCAGGTAACAATAGTGCGAGGAATGATTTAGTGGTTTGTTCGTTAAAGAGGTTTGCGGACTTTTCCTTCAATCGGAGAACGGTGCCTTTAACTGAAGGCTTAAATTGATAGCTAAAAAGCGAAATTAAGTAAGTGCTATTTACATAAGGGTCCTGACTATTATATATCCCTTTGACAAGAATAAGTATGCCTGTAATTTTTTGGCTTTACTAAATTATTTTGGTCCTTTGATCTGGATAATTTGTTAGATTAAACAGATTACGTAGTTACGTAACCTGTTAAGGACCTACCTATTATTGGAGCTCCTTTTAATACGAACAGTTAAATAGATCGTAACATTATTTTCTTCCTTTTAGGATTTTTATTCCAAAGATAAAAATGTAAGTATCTTCCTATTTCCAATTGAAACTGTTTTTTTTAACTGCTAGCTTATTATGGCGGGTCGTGTAAAAAAACAAGTGCGTAAGGTACGTGCGAACTAGCGTTAATCCCGCGATAGCCGTTCGGACTTTATCCGTACTTACGGTTTTGAGGTTTTGCCCTGTTCCAGTTGCTTGCTATTTGGAAAGGAATAATGTTTTATAATAAAGGGTTCGTTAAACTGCTATTATTGCATTCGTCGCCAGCGTTATTGTAACGGAAACGTTATTGTTATATCTTCCTTGGAAAACATCGGATCGAAGCGTAATCGTTTTTAGGAAAAGCGTCGTGCTGCCGAGGACGAATTCGTAAAGTTATAACGGAAATTTCAAGAAAAGATGTCGAAAAGGATAAACAAGCTGCAACGGTTACGCCGTCAAGAAGATATTTTAAGAAAAAAGGCGTTTAAAATATTAAAAGAAGGTTACAAACTGAACCAGTTGGAAGAAAAGGAAAGGATGGAAGAAAAGCAGCAGCGCATAAAGGAAAAGCAAGCGCGGCTTGCTTCGGAAATTAACGCCAACATGGAGGCGTCTGCTTCCTTCGACTGGAGCGCCGAAGGCTTAAATTTGGGGGTTGGACCGTTGTCGCCTGCGACTTTGGCCGCGTTGGAAACGGTCGGTTAGGATTTTGGCGGTGAAACGTTTTAACCAGGTTCTTCGCATTCGTTAGGTGCTTGAAGGGTTTTTAAGTGTTATTTTTAGGTAGGTAGTTTTTTTATTTAACTAGGTACTGGATTTTGTTATTGACCATTCTTAAGTCCAGTATTCTTTTAATTTCGTATTCGTCGGTGTTTTCCTCGATTTCCAAGTTTGTCTTTAGCAGGGCGTTATTAGGTGTTAGTTTTAGCAAGGAAATGTGGAAAATAGGGTGTATCTTTATTGTTTTGGGTAACGACAGTCGATAGTTGGTTTTGGAAATAACCTTGTTAATTTTAAACGGACCGAGTTTTTTGAAATCAAGTTTGTTACTGGGTTTCTTGGTTTTAATTTGTGAGATGTTCGAGGTTGCGTTTTGTTTTTGGCGTAATAGGTAGACCTTATTTCCTTTTGATAAAATTGGTTCCTTAATTCTTTTCCTGTTGTAGTACTGAGCCATTCGTTATTGGAGAAATTGCAGCTTAGTTTTAAGGCGAATCTGGATGGTTTTGATTTTAGATACCATCGTTTTTGCTTTGGGAGCTATTAAGGTGATTTTCGGAGTTTTACCAAATAATTATTTTGGTCGTTGGGTTTCTGCGTTTCGTCCGTATACGGCTGTGTGGGGTGAAATGCCCATATCTTCGTTGACAGATATGTTGTAGGTTATTTGTGCCAGTGGGAGTAGCTTTACCCAGTTATTTTGCTGGTAATTGATATAACTTCTTAGATATTGTTCCAGTGTTTGGTTTAATCGTTTTGTTTGTTTATCGGTTTGAAGGTGATATGCTGTAAAGAATTTAAGTTTGGCGCCAATTTGTTTGAAGAAGCTGGTGCCAAATTTGGAAGTGAACAGCTTGTTTTTGTTTGAAATAATCCTTTTTAGGATTTTATATTTGTCGAGATAGTATTTTACGAATACGTAGGTTAATTGTTCTGCTGTCGCGTTTCCTTTAAAGGGTAGGAAGTACTTATACTTGGTGAGTCTGTCGACGATTACCCATATTCCGTCGTACTGGACTTCGGTGACGGGGTCTTTGGATAGGGGTAAGCCGGTGATAAAGTCTTAAGTTATGGTGTTCCATGCTTTGTTTGGAATTTCGGTAGGTTGCAACAGTCCGTATGGTTTGTGGCAAGCTGCTTTGGCCTTGTTGCAAACGTTGCAGTTTTTAACCACTTGTTCGACGGTTTTTCTGAATTTTGGGAAGTCGTACTTTTTCTGGAGTCGCTTAGTTATCTTGAAGATCCCTTGATGTTTATGTAGTAAGTTTTCGTGAAATTTTTTAACAAACTGTTTTTGTTGTTTTCGTAAAACGTAGATTTTTCCATGGTACAGCAGTTAATCCTTGGATTATCTTTTTAACTGTTTGACTTTTTTCAATTCGTTTAAATCGTAGGAATTTTTGAATTGAGCCAGAAGTTCGGGGGTAAGTTTTTTCAGTATTTTATATAACTGTAAGGTGCTTTCCTTTGTAGGTTGTAGTATCTGCATGCGCCGTTTAGGAATCTTAATATCGTAATCTTCTTTTCGGCTTAGGATATCCGCTTAAATATTTTCTTTGCCCTTAATATGGTAGATCTTAAAATTGAACTTGGATAGGAAAATTATCCAATTTTCATGTCGTTTGTTAAGATCCTGAATCGTTATAAAATAAGTAAGGTTTTTATGGTTAGAGTAGATGTTAAAAGGTTCCTTGGTTTTATTAAGGTAAGGTTTTTATTCCTTAAGTGCTATAATGATTGCCAATAATTTTTTGTCGTAGATAGGGTATCGTAATTCTGCGTCCTTTAAAGCTTTGGAATAGTAGGTAACTGGGTGCCATTTTCTATCGTTCTCTTATTGTTCTAGGATTACTTTTAGGGCTTTATTTGATGCGTTAATTTTTAGTCGTTTCTTTTTGTTATGGTTGGGCAATTTTATAATGGGGGTACTGGTAATCTGGTCCTTAAGTGTTTGCATTGCTTCCTTGGCTTTTTTTGGGAACTTAAATTCTTTTCCAATGTACTTTTTGGTGGTAAGGTTCGTTAAGGGTTTGGCGATTTTTCCGAAATCTTTAATTAAGCTGCGTACGTAGCCCGTGAATCCCAAAAATTAACGGACGTTAATAACGGTTGCTTTATCGGGGATCGGCCAATTTTTAACTGCCTTTATTTTAAAGTTCTGGATTTGAATCTGTCCTGGGGTAATGGTAAAGCCTAGAAAGTCTAGCTTTTGGATATGCTATACGCTTTTTTCGGCATTAACCAATAAGTTTGCTTTTTCGAGTGCCTTTAGTACTTGGGCGACATATTTTTTGTATTCCTTTAAGGTTTTAGAATAGATAAAGATATCGTTTAAGTAGACGAATACGAACTTGTCGAGGAACTTTCGTAGAATCGTTATTAATATGTGTTGGAAACTGGCAAAGGTATTAGTAAATTCCTGGGGTATTACCTTGTATTCGTAAAGTTCATGGATTATTTTAAAAGCAGTTTTCCATTTTTCGCCTTTGGCTATTCGGACCAAGTAATAGCCGTCCGGTAGGTCTAACGCCGTGAACCATTTGGCTTTGCTGATGTTTTCTTTTATGGTGTTTATAAAAGTAAGAAGGTATCCATTTTTGACAGTAATATCGTTTAACTATCGGTAGTCGTGGATTTTTCGGTATATAAGGTTTTTATTTTTATCAATTCGGATCTTCCCATTTTTTATTTTTGGTACCATCATGACGGGGTATTTTGCGGGAGATTCAAATTCTTAAATGTATCCGCGCTTAAGGTTTCGTTGTAGACTTTTTTATAAGGCCTTAGCCTTTTTTGGATTTATGTAGTAAATTTGGTGGAGTTTTGGATAATGTCCTTTCTTGATAGGAATTTTATGATCCTATTGATTATGGTCAGGTAGTTTTTCCTATATTCGTTCTTTAAATAGTCTTTTGAACCTTAGATACTTAGGGGGTACCTTAGCAGTTGGGTTCATTACTTTGGCTTCTCGGATTAGGTAATAGATTTCTCGGAACTTTTTTTCTGGGGGATTTTTTAATTGGTCCCAGGAAAGTTTTTAAGTTTTCCAGTTAATACGGGGGTTATTGGAACAAAGCTACGGCATTCCAAGGATAATATCGTATCCTGAAATGTCGGCGATGTCCAGAATAACTTTTTCTAAATGTTCTTAAATTTGTACTGGAAGTTTTTCCGTTTCCTTAAGAACTCGTCCATTTTCATACTTAGACAAGTTTCCGTCGACTGTAAGTAATTTGTATAACTTTAGCTTATACCTTTAAGGGATCCGATACTTTTTTGCAACTGATGGTAAAATAAAGTTTTTTTCTGCTCTTAAGTCGATTATGGCTTTAAATATTTTGTTACCGTACTGGAGAGGAATTTTAATCTAACTGCGTTATCCAGTTTTTGCCTTATATAAGGTCTTATGGGTTGGGGCTTTTCGATGCCTTAATTTCGAGGGCCTGCGTAGTTTTTTGATTTGTTAGTTCTGTTGGCTAAAAGGCGTCTCCATTTTCGGGCTTTCTTGACTGCGTATTTGGGATATTTATCGTCCATATAAGTGAACCACTTTCTTTTGCCAATCTGGCAAGCTGATTTTGAAACTTTTACTTCCGATGTTTAAAAGGGTTTTGGTTTTGGGGGTAAGATTTTTGAAAGGTCGGCTCCTATATCTAAGATCTCGTACATTATATATAGTGTAGGGGCGTAACATAGGCATCCCTAGGTAATGGCTTTTCGATTTTGAGCTGATTTAGGGTGAAAGTAGCAAGATCGGAGGTATTCCGGCTATCTGGGAGTTTTAATGCATCGGTATTCGTCGTCGAGTTCGGTAGGTATTTCCTTATCCCATCCGGGCCAATAGTTATTATCTTCCTTGGCGCGGAAGTGGATTAGATAGTTATCGTCGTAACATGCAGAGAAATGGAGTAAGTTATGGTTATGGATTGGTTTCGAATCCGGCGTACCTGGACGAACCGGTTCTTTGTTTTCGGGGGCCTTACTGGCTTTTATTGGATCGTATATCACCGTATTAGGGTGCAACTGGCCATGTTCATCATGCATTTTATACCGCTGCTTATCCAAATAGCAAATGCATCCTAACCTTATGGTTATCCTGGAAGGTTCTTGTCCGGAATGATATCTGCAAGCTTTAATCGTTCGATTTTGACAAATCGGGCAACGTTCGTATTCTGGGTCGCCATTTAATTCGTAATATATAGTTGCAATCGTGAATTCTCGCTGGGAAGAAATGGAACTAACTTCCCTTTCTTCCTCGCTATCGCTGTCTGATTCTTATTCGGCCATCCTGACCTTTTTCTGGGGTTGGGGAATCCCTTTTTTCTTGGAGTCCTTTTTTGCTGGGGAACAATATTCGCTTTTGTAATGGCCTTTCTTGCCGTAGTTGAAACATTTAACATTCGATTTGTCCTTTTTGGGTTCTTTTAAAGTAATGCTTACTTCCTTTTGGGATTTGCCCTTAGTTTTATCCCTTTGGGACTTGTTGCTTAAGCTTTGGTTGTTTTTCTTTTTGTCCGATCTTTTTTTTTCTAAGTACCTTTTAAAGGTACGTCGATCGGCGATGATGGTCTTGTTAATGTAATCCTGGAAGGGGCTAATTTTAGGTATTCGGTACATCTTATCTTTAACTTATGATTTTAGGCCGTTGTAAAAGGGATAAAATAGTGCGCTTTTTGGGAGATTGGAAATTAACGCAAGGCGATTAAATTTAGTTGTATATTCGGCTGTTAACTTTGTTTGCTGAAGGAGATGCAACTGTTCGACCGTATGTTGCTTTCTGTCGGAATTTCCAAATAAAGTTCGTATTTTTTCTTTAAAGTGTTTATAGTTGCCGAAAACATAATTGGTTAAGTCGGAAGATTGGTTAGGATAATTTATAAGGTAATCGTTTATAATAAATTCAAACCACAAAAGAACTTTTCCAGCAAGCAGCTGAAAGATAGCTATTACCTTTTGGTAATCTTCCGTTAGAAAATTCTTATAGAATTTAAGGTAAAGTTTAGCCTGGACCAGGAATCCTTTTATATCTGTGGTTTTATTATAAGGTTTTAAAGGGGTTGGCTTATAACTTTTGACTTCCGGTATTCCATGGTAACTGGGAAAGGGAATTATGCCTTCGCGGGTTTGGTTTGCTCCGAACAGGGGCAAGGTCGAAAACTTTTCCTTAGTTCGCAACTGTCGGGCAAGCCTGGCATTTTCTTGTCGTAATGCATAAAGTTCCGTTGCCAAGATATCCAGTTTTTCGTCGACGGTAGGCTTTCTCTTTTTGCCCTTTTGTTCTTTTGACTGTCCTTCCTTTCCTTCTTCAGCTTTTGGATCTTGGACTTTAATAATTTCTTTTGCTGGAGAGGATTGTTGCTGGGGATGGGAAGAAAGTCCTCCTTAAGATCGGGTGGAAGGTGGTGCCATGTTGTCGATTAAGGAGAAGATTTTTTTAATAGGTGGTAAATCGTTTAATTTGGTTACTGATCCCTTACTGACTAGTAACGGTAATCGAATGTGCTGTTTGTTTTCTGAACGTCGTTTTGTGATATCGTTTTTACTGCGTTCAGGAGAGCTTATGCCCAACTGGGCCTTGAATCATTCGTCGGCTATTGATTAAGGAGCTATCAAAATGTAACGAACTTGTTATACGTCCACCTGGAGGCATGAGCAATATCCGAGATAAGGTCTTGATTTGTAGGTAACAATAGTGCGAGGAATAATTTAGTGGTTTGTTCGTTAAAGAAGTTTGCGGACTTTTCCCTTAATCGGAGAACGGTACCTTTAACTGAAGGCTTAGATTAATAGCTAAAAAGCGAAACTAAGTAGGTACTATTTACATAAAGGTCCTAACTATTATATATCCCTTTAACAAGAATGAATATGCCTGTAATCTTTTGGCTTTACCAGATTACCTTAATCCTTTGATCTGGATGATCTGTTAGATCAGACAGATTACGTAATCACGTAACCTGTTAAGGACCCACCCACTGTTGGAGCTCCCTCCAATACGAACAGTTAAATGGATCGTAACACCTAAGTATATATTATAAAGCTATTTAAAAAAGTGATAAGATAACGGGCGAATAAACAAAATATAATAATTACTTTTATAACAAAAACGGAGTTATTATTTTTTACGCAAGCCGCAAAAAAGGCCTTATTTAGTTTTCGATTAATTAAAAAGTTTGGAATTAACTTGGATATACGACCGTTAAATATATGGTGCGACAATTAACAAACTATACGGCTTATTAACGCCGACGTCGCCCTATTACAGACGAAACTGCGGTACGTAGATATATATAATTACTGGCTACGAAAAGCCGTAAAAAGGAACTTAATTAAAGTGGATTATACGCTTACGGGCGACATGTTAACTAATGGATTAATTAAAGCCCTATTACGTAAACCTTTTAAACATTTCAAAAAGTAACTAGGATTAATGGATATTACGGAAGCCTTCGAACGGCGGAAAAATACCCTATAAGTAATTTTAAAGAAGGAATTGGCTGATCAAAAGGAATCAATCGCCGGAGGAAAGGTGGAATGGAAAGCTATGGCTTTAGGGAGTGATAGGTATGACGCAACGCCGTGACTGCGTCAAGGCGTTAAGGGGGTATGTCAGCTAGCAGGGGGTGCGCTAGCACCCCCATATACGGAAAGGCTCCCTCTAATCGGAACTCATATGTTCCGTAACTAATCTCCATATAAACTGCAGTAAGCGATTTAGAGCACCTGCAACTAGTTATCAATACAACACAACTGATGTCCCCTATATCCGACAGTTATTTAACGGAAAAAAAAGGTTATTAAGCGCAACATCTGGGCCCTATATATTTTAAGTGCGTTTCCGATATATTTTCAATTATCCGAATTTACGTACGGTTTTTCGTAAAAGTAACATATTAACATTTCGAAACCTATATAATAACTTCCATTTTGCCTAGCCGTTATTAGCGCCCCTACTAGCCCCTTACTAGCCCCCTTATTAGCCTGGCTAGTAACTATTACATTAATTCGTTAGTTATTTATTAAAGAAATGAAGTAACTGTTATTAACTTACAACTAATACAAAGCTTTATATTAACGCCGATTTATGCGTTACGTACGCGTTCCGATCTATATATACAGAAATAATACATACTTTAATACCAAGGACGTTTTTTAAGATACCTAAAGTCGTCTACGTATATCCACTGATGGCCATCCATATGGGAAAATCGCCAGTTCCATCCATATATTTTAGTATGGTGGTGGATGGACGTCAATCCACTCCACGGGGGTGCTTCGTGGCGTGGATTGCATTGCTTCGACCTCTGGCCACAATCTGTTTGCTTGCCCTCCAACAAGGACCCAAATCCGGTACGGCCCCACCACCCGCCGGCTTACCCCTAGGCATATCTTTCGGTTATCACGTAATAGACTTGTTTCCCACGTAACATATTATTCTGTTCGCCGGCTACACTCCTTTACAAATATTTTCCAGTATAGATTTTGCGTTGGATTATCAATGGCCCTGGACGTGTTAAGGAAATGGTTCACTACATGTCTCAAGAGATGCTTGCCGTCGAGAACAACAACGTAAGTACCCAGATGGACGTAACCGCATGGGATAAGTTGCGCTGTCGAGATTAAGGAATCGTAGAAGCGTCTGAATATCCTAGCATTTAGGGAGTTGTCCGAAATAGATTTATACACCTTTATTTTTTAAAGGGACTAGCCTTAAGGGCTTCGTAACTACGCATCCACATATAGACACTGACGGTGTGCGTTTTACCCCTGTTCTAACAGATGTGGTTAACATATCCTATTTATCCACCTTACAACCAATTATACTTTAGCCAAACGACCTAGAGTGAAACCGATAGGTATATTAAAATTCCCCACCAAGAGCGCCATAGCTAGTAATCTGTACGCACTCACTTTCTGTTTCCCTTATGGTGATAGTGTATCCATAGAGCTGCACCTTCATAATTATGATATTTCGACTCTAGCACGGAGATCAGCAGCCATTCCTTTCTACGGCCCTGTTAATATGCTAAATCGCTGGATTCTAAGGACATACAGACACTGTGTTGCTGCTCCTTTATTGGTCTTATTGCACATACTTCTCATCCCCCTCCGATGTACCCCCTTACTCTGACTCCGACCTATAGTGCTGGCCATCAAATCATACAAGTTCTCACTGGAGTTGATCTCACAAAATGTCAACCTAACACCTATTCAGCTCTACAAAGTGGTCCATTCTGCGTCGGCAATCCGTCCTCTGTGACAACCACCCACGCCTCGCTACCAACTGTCGTGGCTGCGTAGAACAAGCCCCAGGGGTCCCTGTCGCGCTTGATCTCCAACAACCTCTCATAATTACTCCCGAAGAAGGCTTGCTGCCAATTCGGCTCCTGCACGTCGGCCTCGTTGAAATACGCGCCGGAGTCCGGCGAGACGGCCCTCCACTTCTGCATCTGTTCGTCGAGTCGTTCATGCGCCTCGTTGAACTCCCGCGGGGACAGCCCACGCAGGCTCGTGAAGTCGAACAGGTCAGCATGCATGACTGTGGTGCGGAAAGCCGGGTTCACGGCGTTGTTCCCGGGGTATCCAGCGACGTCCTCCGTAGGCTTCATGTGGATGCCGTGGAAGACGTAGCCCGCCTCGACGGATTCGCGAAGTGCCTGCTGCGTGGCGACGAACAGGGCCTCGTCCTCGAAGTTCGCGCGCGGAAACAAACGGCTGGCGAAGCGCGAGCTGCGGGGAACGGCGCCTAGTCCCCGGCTCGTAGCTGCCCAGTTCGCAGCCCGCGTGGGTCTGGGATTGCTCGCGCGGACCCCGATTGCGTTAAGGTCGTCGTAAAGCGGTTGTACGAACGCGAACAGCTCCTGCTCAGACATTCCGGGAACTTCGATGTCTGTCGTGAACGTGAAGCCGCTGTTTCCCGAGGGACGAACGTAACTGTATGCGGTACCCCCATTATCGACGATGGTCGTGCCAAAGGCGTGATACAAGTCGAAACCACGCCAAAAGGTCTCGATATCATTGACAGAAGGATTCGAGACACCCACAGAGAACGCGAGAGTGGAGGCGAGGACTTGGATACTCGGGTGAGCCTTAACCACCACAGAAGTTACTACACCATAAGTGCCTACCCTTGTAGTTAGTAAAGCCGCAGGATCGAATTGCGCAACGGGAAGCATGGGACTTACTCCCTCCGCCTCCCCGGAGCGCATAGAAGAGGTCTGTGTTCTGGTTCATATCAGCCGTAACGAACCTCCCATCTGCGGTGACGACATTGATTGAAAGGACTTGGTCTGCGCCAAGGCCATATTTCGACGCCAGTGCCGAATGGCCGCCGCCGGTGAACCAACCACCATAGGCCCCGACAGTATAACCGCCTGCAACTAGGACGGTCATGTTGTGACGGCTCATGTGAGTGAACATCTCCCAACTTTCAAGGCCGGAACTGACTCGAACTGCCATTCCATCGTATTCACCTATACCGTATTCGGGGAGGAATTCAACGTCCTTTAACCAGTGTGTCCAGATGCTGAGGCTTCCGAAGCCCACTGAGCGCCCGAGGAAGTCATGACCCGAGTTTCTAGAGTCAGAAGTAAGTCAACTCTACCCTATACAGCTTTTATCTACCCCTATCCACTTGAATGCTCTGTGCGCCTATTAAACGGCACAATCTAGTGTCAATTAAGACCTGCAAAAGTTAAAAACTCACTTAATAACTAGCCGCAGATTATTGTTCCTGGCGAAATTAACGGTGATCTGTATATGTTTCACTGTCGTAGCATTGACAACATAGACTGGGAAGCCGCCCTGAGTGCAATCCAATCCTTGAGTTTGCGACGTGGCGTAACAAGTGTCCCCCTCAGGCCACTCCGTCAGTACTGTAAGGGGATCGTTGATATAGACGCGAGACGTCGTAGCATTTCTCAAGAGAAAATCGCAGCGTGATGCGTCTTCGTAGGGTCCGTCGTAACAAGCAGCCGCTATGGGTACAGGTTTGAGAAGAGCGCCTCCAAGCGACGTGTTCAGCCGAGACCACTGGTCGTCGAGTGGCCACTCAGGGGTGCCTGGGTACGCCTTGCACGCTGGTCCATCATAGCCTGGTGGCACAGTGTGCTTGTTGCCGAAGTCAATCGCGGAGTAGTTTCCAACATCCGCGCTTGTAAGCTGGACTGATTCGAAGGGAAAGTTGACGTCAATGCATTGCACAAACGCGAATACTGCGAATAGTATCGCGACTACAAATTGCGGCATATCTTCAATAACCCGTCTGGGTGGATATCTAATGCGTTGCTTTACAGCTCCGTTCGAAGGTAAGTCGCCATACCATGCGGGATTTATAGGCCTTGCCAAATATTGGTGTGCGCCATGCTTTCTCACTCATAGCTGCACATAAGACGCTGCCAGTGGTTAGGCCATCACGTATAGCCCCTTGATAAGCACTCAATAATCGAGGGCGGTTCCTATGGCATAAGAACCCGGTGGTGTGGGTAGAGAATCCCCCGACGTTGGACAACCCGAACGAACCAAATCTTCTTTTGTGTCTGGAGCCCGACCTGATAACGGACAGAACGTAGAAACTCTGCATATGGTGTGGCACAACATAGCCCATGATACCGCTTTTGGAATCTGTCCTGCGTGAGCTGAGAAAGGCCGCAAGCATCTGGGCTAGCCAATTCCTCCACAATGTCAGCCGGCAACGAGCCGCTGCAACCCTGAGATCCGGGCCTCCGTTACCAAGAGCATAAAGTCATGGTTCAAATTTTCTCAGAGGCACGGGAAGTCGTTTGTTTGGAGGAACAGTTTGTGTATGTCAGCAGTGAGCGCATAATGGGAAGGTGATATAGAGTTCCACCGCATGTGCGTACATCTGAGTCCGAAGATTCCAAGAAGGTGGTTTGCCAAATATGGCAGGTCCTGACGACCGTTTTCGCATGGAGTGACATTAAACCAGATGTTCTTTCGCGAATGCTCGAGCACTCAGCGATTCAAACACCTTTAAGAGCAGCCGAGCAGCTACTAACGGGCACAACATAATCCACCATATAATCAAGCCAGTCTGGAACTGTTTAACAAGTTGTTTTCAGGTATCTCGATAGTGAATAACTCTCCGCCCAAACCTAAGCTAAATCTGACGGCGGAGGGTTACACTGGGAAGGATCATGGCTTGAGAAAACCCCTCTGTGGCGTTGAAGATTAGATGCAAGTGATAAGTTTATCTTATTACCACGAGATTGGTCATCATTCGACACCTGCTCTCTTAAGGAAGCTCGCCTTCATCCAGTCAGTCCGTTAAGCGGACTAGTTGAAACTGTTAAATGAGAAGAACAACCGAAATTTTACCCACCGCTTTGCCATCTCCGAAGGTTTGATCTGGGCAATATAAGTATAGAATTTAAACCTTCACTACATTTAATCTCTGTACAAGTCCTCCAAGTCCCCTAGCATTTAGGCGACTGCTTCGTATCAATAGCGCTTGAGAATACGTATAATAGTCCAAAGAAAATACCGCTTAACTATGATTCAGTCGCAAAGGAGGGATATGCAAGTAGAAAATCTATCCACTAATGGCATCCACAGATGAGTTTGGTTTCACAACTTTATTGCTAACCAATGATCTTGGCAGCTTTTATGTTCTCTGCAGTTTGTAAATCTCGCCACCCAAGGCTGCGATCCTGAGGCGGTGTAGAGCTCTCCCGTTGGATTTTCCCGCCTCACATAAGTTTAGACCTCTTCTTGCACTTCGCAGGTTCTCCATACACCGATGTACCTCAGTAAAGGACCCGTATTAGCTAACAACCATTCGGCGCAAGTTATTGCTCTACGCTATAGCTAATCTGCTGTCGCTGTTAGTAGGATCAAAGGAAGGCCTCGACATACCCATGAAGCAAGTTACGATATAAACTCTGGAAATCTCACTCGAAGATTGTGCCTCTCGCAATATATGCCTTGAAATCGCTTGTGGGCCCCCTTGGAGGAAGAGGTGCTGCTATGTTATTAGCAAACATGCATCATCCTTTCGGGCAAGAAGGCAGGTCCTGTCCAGTTGTCAGCGCTGCCTTAAACGGCTCTTTAAAGAGTACCCCTAATTCCTTCATACTCTCCATAGTTAAGCCGAAAAAACTGGGGCCCCACTGCATACTCGAGCAATAAATTCACCTTCAACAGAGTAACGCCTACCTATAACAGTTTGTCTCCGGGCTAGATATTCTTACCGGTTGATCGCAGTATTCTTTTAACTAAGCCATGACTTGAGTCTAGACTAGGCACGACGAGGCCCAACTCGTACAGATGAATTAAGAGGCAAGGTCTATACATACTGGTGGCCCCCCGGGGGAGCGGTTGGTTTTGCAGAAGAGCTCACAGGCTCCGTTGGCGAGTTTCACTGTAAACTCTGGGGGTATTGTTAACGGCGCTGACGACTTATGAGCAGTCACCCGTTAAGCTCCTGTCAGCGGGAGAGATTAGTCATTCAAATGGGGGAATGAAAATAAGGAGCGCTGGAGTTACAGGCGCGGCATCCCATATAGGTTTAGATAGGCACGCGTACATCGTGTCTGCCATTCTTCAAGACCGGCGTATAAATATTCCCAAAATTCCCGCTGAGTCCTCAGACGACACGCCCAGTGGGGACGAGAAATTGTGGTTTGCCAAGAACTAGCCTTACCGGTCGGCGAGGTTTCTGTCTCGCAGCTCTACCGAATTCTGAAGACGACTTGTTGAAGGGAATATGTGCGTCGTCTTTGCTGATGCTTAAGGCGTGGACGTCACTCTTCTCGCGGGCGACCCGAGTGGGCTTTCAAGGGGGCCCGGACAGGTCTGGTTAGTCGCCAATATGCTTGGGGATCATTCGAGATGTACCACTTGGTCCTACGATGGAAGAATGCTGAGAGCCATAGAAGTCTTCATTTGAAGTTGAGCTTCGGGATCGGGTTGTCGGGAAGGCCCTCGAAGGGAACCGATCTCTGAGTACCCTTGACGGTATTCATGTCTTGCTTGTCCTGTATACCCCGACCTAAATATTAATATTCTCCGCGTCTCTGATTCGTAGCAGCGACCCATTTACCCCATCGCCCATAGGACCTAGAGCAGCACGTTAGCTTCCTTAATCATTCTGCATTACCCGAGCTTTCTCCCTGATTGTACTGTTGGGATAGGGGTGTGAATAGGGGTAAGACGACCCATACCATCTGTGTATATACAGTTTGTGTAGACCCCAAGCCCCCAAGGCTAGTCACGGAGTATGGAATGTGATAAACATTCAACCTATCTTTGACATCTACACCCCATAATGGAAGCGCAGTCGAGACCTACCTCTCCGATTGGTGGCGCTGCCATCCGCAGTCGGTCGCCCGTAGTTGCATAGAATAACTTGCTGGAAACCCGGAATATCATTGTACTCTCATGAACATCAATAGACGGTGGCCATGTCTGCTTTCTTTTAGAATGACTACCCTGTCGTCCCTGAGACCAGAGTAAGATAGATCGAAAGACGCTTCAGAGATGAGTTTACTTGGACCTCGCCAGCGGTTTAGGAGACGGTTGGCGTATACAAGCTCTTTGACTTTACGTAACGTTCTTCCTTCGATGCGGCCGTGTTTTGTTCAGAGCCTCACGGAATTGGAAATTTCCAGCCTTGCTATCGTAGGGCTTGCCTCAGAATTTATGTCTCGGTTGTGCGAGAGGATGTGAAGGAACAATAGTCCCGTAAAATTTCTACTCTTCGCCGTTGAACCGGGGTGGTGTCCAGTTCTGACTAGAACTGCAATTGACCCTCTGCTGCAGTCAGGATATGTACAGCGCTATTGTCCTAGGAGCCATAACGGTTCCGTTTTCGCGCCGCGACACTCTCGAAAAACAGGGTGGAGTCGTTTGCTATACGAAGGCCTAATACTGCTGCCGAGCCCGCGGGCTCCTCGTGAATATGATCCAGAGCCAGCACGCAGAGAAGAATGTTCTGAATTCCTTCCCACGCACGGTCGCTGCGTCCAAAGTGGTGTTTACTAGCCAATTGGGGAAGCCGGGTTTTAACAGCAACGCTGGCTTGCAGAGGTAGATTTCGGTCAGATGTAATTATGCAACTCCACCTTACGAGTCAGTTCGTATCCACGCCTAATCCAAAGCGAAGTCCTTCGTGATGAGCGAATAGCCCCGTCATGATATTCCTGGATAATACGACGTCACGACATATGGATCATCCATCCATAAGCACAGAGATAGTACCCAATCCAATGATTATATGACGCGAGATTCGATTGGTGATGATTCCCCGAGGCCGAAACGGTTTGGGTTCGGTCAGACCTCAAAGCGGGGTCTCTCACTTTAACTTGGCGTTACGCGGGTGGCTTCGACACTGCATCAACGCATCTCGATAGATTGATTGGCGGGCAACTTAGCGGTAGCCTTTACGTTGAACTACGCATGTGGCAAATAGCAATGATTCCCCGGCGAGGGGGTCGTAGGTAGAATAGGATGAGCGCCTATTGTAGTGGTGAATGACACCTGAAGACACGCTTTGCAAAGTAGATGGTGGGGTACCTGAATTCGCGATCGACGCATTGTAGACTTGACGATGTACCAATCAACATCCTACTTACGATCGGAAGGTAATTGCGCCCTTGCCTTACGCTCTTGATATAATTGGGATATTCGAGATCATCGATGGTGCGCCGGGCTCGAGCGACTCGCTTTGGAAATGGTGTTCTAGAAGGCTTGAAACGCCCATCCCGATGGAACATTGGTGCGATCGATCGACGGGGTTTTAGGGGTTATCCCACGGTGTGTGGCGGGCCCATGGCTTTGCGGATCGTTTTGGGGGCTGACCAGATGAGGAAATATGGCAAACAATGCATCGGTGAATATTGGACGAAGAAACCCCAAATTGGCACAATATAATCCGTGAGGTTGGAGGATCGGAACCGGACTTTAAGTGCCAAAAGGGAGGCGTCAGCAACTCTGTCGCAGGGAATCGGGAAGCTACCGCTTCAAATATTTTGACGCTCACCCCGGATTCCAATGAAGAGGCGGCTGGCGAATACGAGCTTAACCTGCCTGTTTCGTGTTGTGTTGAGTGGTCGCGATCGACTGGCGATCAATTGGCGTCAAGGCACTTGTCACATCCAGTTAACCGCGCTACCGGAGTCTGTTGGATTGCAGCCCAAGTCTGCCATGTATGCAACCGCTATGCAGTGGAGACCACTCTGGCCCCTGCAGGTACCGCAACTATGCGTTGCCAAGATGCAGCTAACTTATAGTTAATGGCCACCATTAAATGTCGTTGAGACTCCTTCGATACCTTGGCTGTCTTTCTAAAGGTTTAAAGCGAAAATGAATGGTTTGAACACGCGAACTTACAGCCGTTAAACCTCGTAATGCTCGCGACTATCCCGACTGCCCGATAACAGTTATAACGCCTTTTTAGCCAATGGGAGCTAGTTACCTACTCCGTTTCGTTTATACAAGGGCGTTAACTTAATCTCGCATTAATTCACTGTACATGTACCCCAGGGCAACAGCCATTTTCGGATATGGGAGTTCTAGACAGCAATTTTGCTGAAGATATGGAAACAAATTCCCAAGTATTACATCTGGATGCTAAGGTAGACTACACAGTGAGCAGATAGGAGTGACACGGATATGTTCAAGTCTTCTCAAGATTTCTCCGGCTACACCTTATGAACGCGTGGAAAGTAAGAATGTCAAGTGAATGGGAGGAAGTCCTTGTCCGGAGCGCTTACCCCGAACAGGTAACTAATACCTGATACCCACCAAATATACGAGGCAGGTACGAATATTCAAGTGCTGAATTCAACCACCTTCCTCCAAGAACATGTACCAAACCCGACCCCCTTTTTGAATAATATTCGTCGTACCGTGAACCACAATGCCAATGGTTACCTATCGATTACGACTGTCATCCGGTTATAGCCCCTGAATCATTGCGTGTTGACTTCTTTTTTGCTTGGCTAACAAGTACGTACACGGAGGTATTTAGTACATACCATACTTAATCACTTTTTCTCGTGCTGAATCGACAATGAACTTTCTGGCACGCACCCAACCCCCACGCTTTTTCTTCGTCTCCTTACAGTCGTACTATTACACATGTTACTTCCTCGACAACGCAGCTTCACAGAACCATTTTGCCGGCGGCTTTAACCCTAGCAAGGTACGACTGCCACCAACGATCGCCTGCTGTCTCTCCACACCCCACACAACGCGATAGTCTGACTATCACCGACCAGCTCGTACATTTTAATTTCGGGATAGTTCCCAGGGGTCCTGATCTACGTTTCTAGCCAAGTCTCCACACACACACATCCCAACCCCCCTGGACTCTCTTGGACCCTCTGGAGCGGCCGAATCGCCATTCTGGTACCAGTGGATAAGTCTAAGGAAGTTCAAGTTAACAGCACCGCCACTCTGTCAAACGGTCAATCTACGGTGCTTAATTACCAGTTGACACGAGCTCTCCCTCGTGTCAAAAGCGTCCCATCCCCCTCGTCTAAACACTGTTGTCATTTCTACCAACTTTTCCAATTGAGTTGGGAAACATTTGTACAGTCACTTGAAGTTGAACTATTTTCGAGACGACTCGCAAAAATGAATTTCACCAAAAAGATGGATCGTGCCTTTCAATGGGCGGGCGAGAAGATGGGACAGGAGGCCAAGACGAGCCATTCTGACGAGTTCAAGGTGCTTGAGACAGAGATGGCTCTGCGGAACGATGGTACGCAGTCATATCACATCGTCTATGCAACGTATCAAGCGCTAACAACAGTGGCTACCAATAGGTATGGAGCGGCTTCAGAGATCCATGAACGCTTATACGAAATCGTTGTCGAGACGCGGCGAGAGCTTCGAGGATAAGGAGAAGGGCCTGCCGGTCAGCTACCTTGGAAGGACCATGATTGCCCACGGTGAAGATTTCGAGCCGGACTCGGAATACGGAAACTGCCTGATCGGTAAGTGCCTCTCTCGGAGCAGAAGTCCCATGACAACGAACAATAGCTAACATAATCAACCAAACAGCAATGGGTAGGGCAAATGAACGAATTGCCGGAATCCAGGAGGCCTACGTAGCCCACGCCACATCTTCCTGGCTTGAGGGGTTGGAGCGACAGCTTGCCATGATGAAGGAGTACCAGGTTCGTCCCCTAAATAGTCCTCTGATTTTACTATAGGCCAAAGCGTGGCCATATGGACTGGTACTAACATTTTTTTTGCAGGCCGCGCGTAAGAAGCTAGAGAACCGACGACTCGGCTACGATGCCAGTAGTGCGAAGATGCAGAAGGCGAAGCGCGAGGACTTCAGACTTGAAGATGAACTACGAGCAGCAAAAGTTAAATACGAAGAGTCCAACGAAGATGTCCTCCGTAGAATGCAAGACATTCGGGAGGCAGAGGCCGAAGCGATCCGTGACCTGACCAACTTCCTCGACGCCGAACTCGACTATCACGAGAGATGTGCTGAGGAGCTCCGCCGTACCCGCCAGGAATGGGCGGCCGGACGGGGACTGTCGAACGGGAACTCTAGAACCGAGCACGGTCTATCCCGCCGCCTCACTCGCTCCCGGAGCAACACCGCCCATTCGCACTCGGAGCGCAACGATCGTACCGAGCGCTGGGCGAGCCGTCATGATGTCGAGGACGATGAACCCACCCCAGAGCCCCCGCGACTTCCCGTCCGATCTGGTCGCCAAGGTGGGAGTGGTCCAACTACCCCCGAGCCACCGCGCCCGACTATCGCCCGGGCGTCCACCTATGCGGCCGGGTTTGAGCCCCCATCCGGGCGTCCGTCTGCCTATCGTGAGGCGCCGTTGCCGCCGCCAGACAACAACTTTCTGAGGCCCAGGACCACCATTCCCCCGCCTACGAACATGGGATCTTTGCGTAACAACCTTAAGCCCGTGAACCGAGTCTCTACAAACCACAGTTCTTCAAGCCAGGATGTTTTCGCCGACGAGTATGACACAACCGCTAGCAGCGGGAGTCCGGACTACGATCGCTGCGAGAGTCCAGCGACCAGCTATGGCAGTCTGAGCCGGACCACAAGCAACAATGGCTTGGCTACCATGTCGAACGGAAGGAAAGCCCCCCCGCCGCCACCCAGCAGAGCGAAGAAGCCCCCGCCGCCGATCCCGGCCAAGCGGGATATTACCTACTAGGCTACATCTTCGAAAAAAGAAGTGGAACCCTTGTAAAGGCTGGAAGACATATTATATGGGATCTTATATTGAAAGCTTCCGACACACGGCGTGACTTGTACGCAGTTGACGATCTCGGGCCGCTTTTCTCTTGCTGCCCCATTACATGGGAAACCAGCTTGAGTCATTATTCTCCGCATTCTACAGAATTTTCGACCGTGTATCCATTATGGTACGCGGTCACACGATGCAATCCAGAAGCGCTTTGGTTGCTGCAGAGGAAAACGGGATCAGTAGAGGTAACCTTTCCCTGGAATTATCGGACAGTGGCATCCGACACGGCGTATGGGAGCGAAAGAAACATCAGCATTATTTCTTACGATATATACCAACCGCTTGTGGTTCCTTTATACAAGAGACTGCCAACGGAGATTCTGGCATCGGGGATTCAAGACCAAAAACGTATAAAGCAAAATGCATGGCGTCCTTGGCGCTCTCTCCGGATTAGGACAGTTAGAGATAGGGCTTGGTAGCAGCATGAATTTCTTAATGAATCTGGGCGAAATAAATCCGAATATGGTTTCCAACATGATGAGCGGGTTTTCCCACTTGTGCTTTTCTCATCTTACCGCCCGGTTGCATGTCGTGTAGACCCGTTACGCTCGACGGTTACCGGCTGGATTGCACGGCATTTTTGTGTCCCGGAACGATTCCCAACCGACCGGCCTTACATCGAGTCGGCGTCGTAGCCGCGCCTATCTCATAAGATACGTATTTTACACGACCGACTCCAGAGAGTGTCGAAGCGGGTCTGTCCCTTCGTACCTCGTAATCCGCTATGGCCTACAGATGCCTCTTAATGGCAACGTACCCTGTGCACGAAACACACATGCATACCTGCTAGGTGCATAGATAACGGATACATGCTTACCTTATCTCTATCTTTTTTTTTTTTTTTTTTTTTTTTTTTTTTTTGCTGCGTGCCTACTGTAGTATTTAGTGCAGCGAGGGGCATGGCATACAGATCTTCGGCTGTATGTAGCTACCCCTGAGACCCCTCCGGCTCCGCGCCTGTCTCGTAACAAGATCTGCGGCGGCCGATCTCACGAGTCACGCAAGCTTCTGGCCATGGGTGCGTTACGTACGTGTATTACGCACCCAGCGTATCGGCACCGTATCTACGAAGTGGATCACCCGGAAGATCTTCATCTGGCTGCCGCCCTTGATGTGCATAATAGGGAGAAAATACGGGACTTGTGTGGCCGTCTAACGCTCTGTACATATACTTGTTATATAATAATCGAGGTTCGGGGGGAGGGTTGTGACCGACCACCCGTAGCGCTGAACCCAAGAATTTCTAGGTGGCTTCTAGACGCGGCGGTTCGCAATCAAGGCCGTATTGTGTGTGAACTACTATAGCATAATAGGTAGGTAGGTACAATACAATAGGTGGGCCGGTGCTGTCGGCTTGCTTTAGCCGCCATTAACCCTATGTAGTGCTGCCAATCCGACCTTGCGAAAGACATCAACCACTTGGTTGTGATATTACTTTTCCTGATCTTCTTTGTTGGTACGAGGTCTCTTGCGCCAAATAGACAGATATTAAGATCGGTCCTCTGACTAGAACTTCTTTTTTGAGTTGCCTCCTAACGTTAGAGCGCCTTCCGCAATTTTCGGTCGACTGGGTAGGATCTTGACAAGGAAAACTGTGGCAAAGGGCGAAAAACCTCCGAAAGAACAAAAATGACGGGCGGCACGCAAGACCTCCCGATGGACCTTCCCATCATCGACCTAGACGTGTTCAGGCAGGGCCCGCGGGACTCCGAGGCCGCGCAGGCGGAGTGCGCGAAGGCGGCGCGGGCGCTGATCACGTACGGGGCCCTGGTGCTGCACGCCTCGCGGGTATCGGAGGCGGACAACACGACGTTCCTGGACCTGCTGGAGGACTACTTCGCGCAGCCCGAGGAGGCTCTGCGGCGCGACGAGCGGCCCGAGCTCGGCTTCCAGGTCGGCGTCACGCTCGAGAACACCGAGAAGCCCAAGTGCGCCGCCGACGGCGCCTGCCTCGACGTCATCCGCCGCCTCGCGCCCGAGGAACGGCCCCTCGACATCTCGGCCCACGAACCGGACCCCAAGTGCCGCTTCTTCTGGCGCATGGCCGACGGCGTCCCGCCCTACGAGACCCAGTTCCCCGCCCTCAACGCCGAGAACGTCATCCCTGCCGACCCGGCCATCAGGGGCCGCTGGACCCCCGTCATGGAGAAGTGGGGCCGTTCCATGAAGAGCGCGTATGTCGGCGGTTGAGTTGTGCCGCTTCTTGCACCTCGTTTCGCCCTTTTTCCGCTTCAGGGCGTGGGAATTGCTGTTTTGCTAATGACGATCTTTTGCTAGCGTCTCGGGACTCGCGGAGATGGCTGCCATCGGTTTGGGACTGTCGGCTTCGACCTTCACGGATGCGGGCCGATATGGGTGAGTCGGTCGCGCTTACATATCTCCTCCATGTTTTGGAGCAATATACTTACCCTGTCTTCTAGTCCCCATCTGCTCGCGCCAACAGCTTCGGACCTGGTGAAGTACGGCAAAAAGGATACCATTCTTGCTGGCTTCCACACCGATCTGAATTTCCTGACCATTCACGGTCGGTCGCGGTATCCTGGGTTGCGGTACGTATAAGAGGATATCCGTCTCCGACACAGTATTCTCTAGTCCTTGTGATTCTGGAACTGACATGTTCGCAGTAAGTACTAGCTCAACTAGCTGTGATAGCTTTCCTGGCCTTGATCTCTGGCCCCTCTCCATAGAAAGTGCCCAGAAAGATGCTATCCGCTCTTCCCCTTCTAAGACCAAGGCATTGACGTGAGTATAATAGACATCTGGGCGCGTAACACGGGGAAGAAGATCCCCGTTAAGATCCCGGAAGGGAATTACCTCCTCGTACAGGCTGGCAAGCAGTTAGAACACCTCACCGGAGGACTTATCAAAGCAGGCTGGTAAGTAGATTTTCTTTCTCCTTCAGGCTCCCACTCCGCGAACCGTTCCCCAAATATACTTGCCAAAAAGCTAACCGGTCTGCAGTGAGTACTTACATCACCCATGCACCGCTAGACTTCCCGGACGCGCTGTCTAACAATTACCCACTCATCGGCGCAGACCATGAGGTGGTCGTGAACCAGCAGACCCTCGACGTTATTGAAAGGCGCAAGCGGGCGCTCCCAGACCGGCCGCTGGTCCGCATCAGCAGCACGTTCTTCTGGCACCTCAGCAGTGACTTCGATCTGGCGCCCATCCCCGCGCTCGCCGAGCAGGCCAGGGCCCTGCGCGCGGAGCAGTTCAACCTCGGCAGGGACGAGGGCGAGGAGGTCGTCTACGAGCCCATGAAGGTCGGGCAGCAGGTTCAGAAGTGAGTGGTTCCCCTTCTCCAGGCCGCCCGATGACTGTCGGGGACTTCGGCGTACGAGTTGCGATGGTGTTTCAGCTGCTAACTAGCGGTTGTGATGCAGTGAGTTGAAGCATATTGCGCTTATGGTTTGAGACGGGCTCGAAGATGCGTTGGTGTATATGCTCTTGATCTAGGCTTCAGAATGATCATCTGTAAGAAGCATTCTAGTCGTTTTGGATCCATCAGAACCCAACAAGATGCACGTATCCTCACGCTGTATGATGTGCGAGAGGACGCTCTGGGATTTCAGGGGTGATCTGTGTTCCTCTGGTTTACCAACCTTCTCAGTGCCTACCCATTGGTATTGTGCTCCTCTTAACTCGTGGCATGGAATTTGAAGGGCTAGAAAGGCTCTATTTTCAGCATGTACGCAATCATGGGCCCTCATCTTGTGTATAAACCACATTCTCAGGTGTATTAACTGGGTGATTTCAAAGCGCCTATGGAGCGCCTACAACCGTGATATATCAAGATATAAGGCTATAGTGTCCGCTACCCCTTTCTCTAGGCTGGATTAATGCGAACAGGTCGCTCTTCTGGTCTCTCTGCCGAACGGACTCATAATCGGCACCCAGAATATGGGACTAACTAGGTCCGAATCCCAACTCCAGCCGTCACTACCATCGACCACTTATTCATCTTTATAACTCTTAAATAAGGTAATATCTTAGTGCTTGTGCCATTAATGTTTGGTCTGTTCTCATAGATTTATATCAAGTGGTTCAGCGATAGTCAGGAGTTAAAGGGGGTGTTAGGATGCCCGGCGATTGTGGTTACCTGATTAATGGCGTCGCATCCCCTTATACTCGACCCACAGCACTAGCTGCAGCTGCCTTTAGCAGGTTTTACGTAGTCACTCGGTGCCCAGCATAACTAGCAAGGTCTAGAATCCTCGGCAGTGGTTAAGCAGCGTCATGCCATGCGAGCCCAAGTAATTGGTCGTACTTGGCAACTCCACTTAACCATGGCGTGCTCTGTGCGGCGAACGAACACCTCAACTTACTCAGTCTTGATCCAAGGTGTTGTAGAGAGTTCAAACCGATTCCCAGCATGGGGTTCACGAGAACACGGACTGGATGCTTCACATGCAGAGAAGATGGATATAAATGTGACGAAGCTAAGCCCTACTGTGGCCGATGTGTGCGACTTCAGAAGCCATGCAAAGGCTATGGCGTCAAGTTAAAGTGGCGCAGCTTCGAAGGCCCCTCGACACCCCAAGCATCGGGCAGGAGGCGGAAGAGCAAGTCGAAATCGGCTGCAAGGAGCGAGTCTGGTCTTGTCACTGCGTCGAGTTTGGCAGACCTACGGAATTCATTTAACCCAGTGATCGCCCGCAACCCGTCGTATCTCCCGCCTGGTATCGGAAGAGCTGACCAATGCCTTCTGGATCACTGGACGACAACCCTGGCGACGGTAGTTTCCATGACTGCTGGTTCGCAGAACCCTTTCCTTATACATCTCACTCCCATGATAATGCAATCAAGTGCTTTGCGTTCTGCTGTGTGTTCAATGGCAGCCAGCCACCTAGCCGTTCTCAGAGCAGACCAATCCCTTCAAACATCTGCCATCCAACATAGAGTCTTGGCAATCTCGTCCTTGCGGCAGTCGATCCAATCCCAGAACCCCCAACTTTCTCTCGCGACGATACTTTTGCTACAGATATCGGACCGCCTCTTCGCCATCGACACGAGAGCAGACCATTTATCTGGAGCCAAGGCTATCATTACGGGCAGTGATAAGGCCCACACATGGAACACTGCGAGCGCGTCATTCCTACTCAGCCTCTGCTTCTACCATGATGTCCTAGCATCGGTCTCTCGAGGGACACAGCCGTTGCTTGAATTGGATAAACAGCGGTTCCCTATTGGGGAAATCGTCATGGAAGGTATACCTTCTATGCAAGGGTTGACGGCCGTCCTGCAGGTCGTTGCCCGGATCAGCCGGATGCAGGGAGAGGGCGCGAGTGATCCAGTCGCTGAAGGCTTCTCTATTCAAGAGGCGCTTCACGCACTGGGGGAATCCGCCGAAGGGGATATTGAGCACACTGTCCAAGCATATAAGCATGCTGCGTTCATCTACCTCTATCGAGTATGGCGCAACATAGGTGCGCCGAATCCCCTGACTCTAAAGCATGCCACAAGTTGTCTATACCATCTCAGCCAAGTCAAGCTATCTTCTCCGCTTCTCTCCGGTCACGTCTGGCCTCTCTGGACCGCCGGCTGTGAGACAATCGACAATCAGCTGCGACAGTTCGTCTGCGACAGAGTCGATGCGATGTACGCAGTCCGGCATCTTCCCTCGCTCCAGCGAATCAGGCAAGATATCGAGGAAGTCTGGAAATGCAAAGACGATTCACGGAACACGACGGGCGTTGATAACGTCGATTGCATCAAGGTCATATTGAGAAACAGGCAGAGAGAAGCCGACCTAGCTTAAGACCAACCACCGTACCGAGCCACAACCCGGCCTCATCATCCGACAAATCTCGCGAATATCGATATCCAATTTTGAACGATAGGGTGTAGGCCGCAACCATTCGGATGTCTTGATGCCCGACCGCGGATCCCGGGCATAAAGTAAGACACCTGTGTTCTAAAGGCGACGGGGCTTGGAGTCTCCCTGCACTGCACAGCCTAGAAACATAATCAGCCTAAATATACATGACTGTAATTTGCTGAAAATGAGCCCGATGAGCCCACCAAGGCGTCTATGACATTAAGCATTTGGCTGTCACCATACGGCTTGAAGAGTTAAAACTCCTCGGTCTCTCGCTTCTATTCAATATCACCACGGGGCTCTCACTGCGTGGCCACCTCGGCTCTGGTCTCCCTGTTTCCGTGCTTTTTCAACCCGGTTAATGCCGCCCACAAGGCAGATACCAGTGGTCCATAAGTGACTGCTGCGGAATGTTTTGAGGTACTGCATGGCCCTGGAACAAACTTTGTCTAAAGAACGCCACAACCGCTCTTTCGTTCGGGTATCTCCTTTCAAATATGAGACGCTCGTGGTAATATGGTGCCTTTTAACCCTGGATTCTCTCTAGGTGACAGTGAGGACAGGAGCTCTGCTAATGAGACGAGTAGAGCCATCGACTCAAGCACAAACGGGCTGGATCCTGTTCATCCGCGATGCGGTTGGGCTTGTGAGAGTCCCAACCAGCAAGATGGAAGATTAACACACTATCCCCTTAGATACGAGCTTTTAAGAGGAAGTGACGTGGCTCAATGGCAGGCGAGGCTCAACCATTAAGTTAGCCAGCTTTGCAACGGCTATCACTACACCATCGTTACGCTAGATGGATAGAACACGGGCGATCCAAAGCACCGTCGCGGTGCATGAGGAAACCGAGACCAACTCACAGGGGGCATACAAGGACTACTTATTACTCAAGTGCATTCACCCTCTAAATGACTTCGAAAGAGGCTGCGATTGCGCCAGTGCTTACCAATAATATTGTGCCATCGTCCTACGCAGCCCCGTATAACCAAGCATTTCCAGACCCGGGAAGTCGATCCACTCTTCACTCTCGGTGTCAGTGAACTGCTATGTTTAGTGGCTATTAGCGACCAAATTAATAGCAAATGTTGTCGACATTCTCCAGGATCGCAATCAATAGTCTAAGTCTGCATTCAGCCTAACCTGGTTGTACACCGGCCTTCCGAACAGTAGGGAACAGGACATGGAATGTATTGTTAATTCGCAGTTCAAGTAGTGTTTGCCTCCACATGCCTGATTCAAATTTATTTCTATGTTACTGCCCTTCCTAGACAGGAACTTGACATATCGCGTAATCACCTAGTTGGGTAGGTATCGGAGACTTGTTTCATGATCACCACGGTCTATAATTGACCCGAGAGTCGGACGCTGACGACACATTGATCCAAATATTCAGTATCAAATCATTTATTTACTTTTACACGTCAGTGGGAAATCAACCCTGATCCCTTCTGGTATTTAATCAAAGTCAGCTTGTGACTAATCCCTTGCTATGGCGCAAGGCAAGGAGTCTCGAAAGCACAACATCGTGGCTATAGGCGCAACCGGATATACGGGAGTACTGACCTCGGAATGCATCGCCCTGAACCTGTCAAGTAACTTCAAATCGGCCATCACGGGCAGGTCAAAGTCTAAGCTCCACGATTTTATAATGAAAATTAAACAGCAAACGCCCAGACCCGTCGCAGTCAGGTACGTGGAATATTTTCAAGACCGCATCGAATGCGTACCGATATCGTTTATAGTTATTGAAGTCGTTCACTCGACGGACTAGCACAGGTAAGAGATTGTCAGGAATGCCAGGGTCTGCATCAGTCTAGTGACATACTGGAAGAGGGCAGTTGGGGAAGTCATTGTTCAGGCTTGCGTCGAGAACGGGACGGATTTCTTAGATGCGTGAGGGAACTTCTTGGCAACCCTTATCTACAAGTATTCTCACGAAGTATCGATATAAAGTGTGGGAGGCCCTCTGCGTCTGCGATCTTGGATCCAAAAGTATCAGAATGCGGCAGAAGCTGTTGGCGTCGCTGTGAGTATCCCCTACTATCTTCCATGACGTCGCCACTGACTCCTGGGTACGTTTGCGGATTCCCTAGCACCCTACACGATATTCTCACCTGAAGTGTGGTGCAAGGACTAAGTACCTCGTCCGCCCATAAGACGAAAAAAGTAATACTATTTGTCCAAGACCTGGAGTGAATGTTGCAACATTCTCGAAAATGACATTGCTGACTTGCACAGGGTCAATGCCAGTGACGGCACACTAGAGTCTGTAATGCATTCATAGAGCCGAGATCCAAATATGCTTAGGGAAACCTCGCAGCCTTGAGCGTTATCGCCAGTTGAGGGGTGGGAGACTTCGGGCGCTACCAACGTCTTCGGCTTGCGGCATGATCGCGACATTGATCTGCTCTCTGCGTCGTCGGCCTCCGCTGTGACGAACAGGCTCGTCGTGCATTAGACTTGGGCCTTGCTTCGAAGCACCAGCAAGGACTGCGGACCGAACTTCAAATACAACGAATACGATAGAGCTACATCGACATCAGGTCCCTCTCCGGGGTTCGACGACTTCGTGCAGATGATCGGGTCAGCGGGCGCTGTTCTTGAGACGGGGTTGCTTCCGGCTTCTACGGCGTAGTCGTGGAAAAGGATCCAGCCCTGCATTTTACTATCGGTGCGCCTGCAATCCACGTTTTCTCTTAATGAAGGATGGAAAGGAGCAGCCGAGGGCTTGTCTCAGATGGATATCCAATAAGCAACGGCAATGCAATGCCCGGGAGTTGAGGGTTAGTTTCGCTCAAGCAACTGCCGATCAGCATTTCAGGATAACCCACAATGTCTAGGGCAGCATCTTTGAGGCATGGGCAAGAGCCCGCCACAGATGAGAAACATTCTCTATGCGTAAGGGATATTTAAACGTTCTCCTCTTCATCGGTAGCATGGCTAACTCACCCACGGTCAGGGTGGATCATCCTGATCTTGCTCTGCAATTTTCACCTCTTGCCGGCCGTCAAATGCGATAGAGTTTTGCACCAAAGCGATGCCTTGTTCAAATTCGTGACAATAAATCGAACCCTTTCGGGTATATCAGGTACGGAACGGAGCATCCTGCTAATGTGGGTGAATTAGAGGCCTGACCTCATGTCGCCGAATTGGAACGTCACGCACCTCAATAGAGAACAAACCCCCCGTGGCTATTGGTTTGTTGCTCCTTATGCGCCGTCCAGACGCGTTCCGGACGCGGTCCGGACGATAACAAATGGACACCGTGCGAAGCCGGACCCACGATCTACGATAATAATGGCAAATTTCTAATAAGAATCCGTGAGGTGCCTAACAGGATGCAGACGCTTTCACAGGAGTTTGTCTGGAGCGGTGCTTGCCAATTTGACAATCGCGTCGCATCGGGCTTTGGAGTCGCGGAATACGATGGGTCCCTACATTGAACGGACTAGGCGCCAGGTCAGACTTCCACGAGACCGATAGAAGTGCAGGGTACTTCCTGGATAGCAGCTACACCATCGAGCGTTCTGTTCTCGTCGAGAGGAATGATAGCAAGCTCGACCCCGACGAATTCCACGTCGCGGGCGGTGGAGACGTATTTCTCTACGCGACAAGATGCGCGGAAACGTGGTCCCTGAAACCTTTCGGCAGAGATGAAAGGTTCCCGCTGTAGCTTCGGGTTTAGGGAGGTTGACAGGAAAAAGGGGGGAACCGTCTTTCAGTGGACAGCGCATGACCACATCAACCGCACTGAGAGCACTTACACCGGGACAAGCGAGAATAGCGATATAGACCCGCCGGAGTGGACTAGTGACCAGCCTTGGGATCCCTTGTAAGTCCGGTTTCACCTCCTATTTACTGTTAGAGGCACCTTTTGCTCATATCATGAGCCACATCAACTCTACCGACAAGCACGCCAACGGCCATTAACCTCATATCGGTCCGCCACATGGACAGCATCATGCTGGTCTCGGGCAGGGGCGGGAGCGTGATCTGGCGGCTCGGTAGGAAGAACAGCAATTTCGTGATGGAGGGCGTCGGCTTCTCGCAGCAACACCACGCAAGCTACATGAGCTACGCCACCGAGTGCTCCGTCCTCGGCAATTCCGATAATGCCAGCGGCCCGCGCGACTCGAACGTGAAACCGGTATCTACGGCCTTTCCGGCGGCCTTTATCGTGCAGCTCGACCACGCGGGCGGCAAGCCGATCAGGGCCCGCCTGCTAGGCCATTTCGACTGTCCTGACATGGCGTATACTGAGACATCCAGTAGCGTGCAGGTGCTTCCGAACCACAATGTTTTCGGTAAGCCGTATTTAATTTTCTCCTTTTACACTCCCGATCCTTTTTCCGGTCGTCCCATATTCGTCTTGCCATATTAGGACTGCTTCAAGAGGGTTCTAGCCAAACTTACGCGCATTTCGCAGTTAGCTGGTGGATAGCCGGGTATCCCTCCGAACACGCAGAAAACGGCGAGCTGCTCATGGAAGCCTACTTTCTGAAGGACCGCTTCAGCACGCATCGGGCCTACAAGTTCGACAACTGGGCGGGGGCGCCCCGGCAGAAACCGGAGATCAAGACCGTGGGCTACAACGCCAACGACACCGGCGTGGCGGCAGTCTACGTCTCCTGGAACGGTGCGACCAAGGTCGCGGCCTGGGATGTTTACGTCCGGAGCCCCTACGTCGGCAGCGCGAATAGGACGGCCTTCGAGACCGTCCGGGGGCGGCCCCCCAGCCCCGTTCAAGGTCTCGGCCCAGGCCCTAACCGTCCCCTCCCCTAACCTAACCTAACTCTAACCTAAGGCCTCACTGGCTACGTCCACTTCGCCTCTCGACTGACTGGTTGGAATGCGGTAAAGGTGCAAGTAAGCCGGTTGGGTTTGGAAATGACGACCAAGTCAAAGAAGTGTATGTGTCTTCAACCAAGCTCGATGACGCATGGGACACTGATGGCTTTACTATAGCACGGCCAAGATCAAGGCGCTGGCCGACGTTCGGCCGATTGCCATCGACGATGCGGATTCCATAATCCGCAGTTTCCACGTTTCGATGAACGGACCTCGGGAGAACGGAGTCCCAGAGTCTCCTCTTGTGGCGTAGGCAAGCATGTGCAAGCATGTAAGTTACGTGGCGAGTGGTCTTCGAATAGCATTTATGAGCCTGGTCGATTGCTTGGGTGGGAAAATTTTCAGGGTCAAAAAGCTTGTCATATGGTAAAAAGGTATCAGTTGAATTCTGTATATGTCTCGGTCAAGACCGCGACTGAGCGTTATGAGGGCGAGCTGGGTCGTGACGACCTCTGCAGTGACCACTTGATGTTCCCACCCAGAGGAAGCATCATTGTCGGGTACCAACGGAGCGAAATCTTTTTTAAACGAGGGATATGGTATAGGGCAGTAGAAAAAAAATCAGATAAAGTACACATAAAGATCACCAGCGGCGATCATTTAACGAGCTGTGCGAACGACAAGTGTTATATTCAGGGGTACGCGAGCACCACTGCCGCAATTAGCAGTTTACGAGCACCACTATCTGGGTGAGATGGCGTGATAAAGTCGATTCGACTAGTCTAAGAGGTAACCTCCGACTTCCCCCGACGGTGTCACATGCCAGGGCTCCTCCGATATAGGGTGTCAGGAGAGGCGCTACCATAGCAATTCACTACATAGCTATTCCGGTCAATGAAGGGCCGGAAGGTCTGGGAAGTGAGTAGAAATGAGAGATAGTTGGTGGTCTCAGAGTGAAGCAGGGGTTAAGTCCGCTCTATATATGCACATGAGAATGTTGCATATGCTGCCCGATGCCTCGGTTTGCGCATACCCGTATACCCGTGACTGTTTTGAACGGTTTTCTAATCATGCTCCCTCGCAGACTTTATTTGCAGTTAGCGCCACACAAGCCCCATTTCCCATGAAGAAATGATACGTAGGGTGCGGCATCCGCCCTGTAGCCCCTGGTTCGAGCGCCAATAGACCAGCGGTTAACATTTGTAGGATTTCTGTCAAGTGATAACTTTAATTGACCTTAGCTTGGTGGTGGTGTTTTCCGGTTTCCTCTTGTAGGTGTGTTATTTATCTGGAGTGATTTATGATGTGTCTTGACATAACTCATTATACCAGCCAATCAAACCAGGGACATTCTAGATATATGAGGTTCATATACCACTAACTGCAATGATCCCGCCAGAGTACTATGGGAGGTGTATGTGCTGGTACGTAAGGATATGTATGTACCCGACGAAATGACGTAATGTAGGGGACCGATAGTGAAAACGCTGGTGATATTTTGCGGGCTAAGAAGGTATGTACACCTACCTAGCACTAAGAAACTTTGGCAAGTTCCCTAACGTTACATATCCACCCATCTCGTCCAGGCGCAAGTTTACTCGGCTTTGCGCCCCCAGAAACGGCAAGCCTTGATCTGCCCGTCACTTTCCCATTCACGTATTCGCTCCAGTAGTCGTCGAGTAGGCTGCATTATCATATGCGGCGACCTTGCTCACTGCGGGGCTCTTCCGTGACCAGGCCACTATCACAAGCCCTCCCCCCGTTCGGATATCCGCCGCCCCATTCCGTTTTCATCCACCATCGTCGCCCCTTCGCCATGTCGCAGAAGACGCAAGAGCCCGTCATCACAAAGGTGTCGGAGCTGCGCACGGAGGAGGCTAAGTGGGTCACATTGCGGAAGGTCGAGTTCGTGGACCAGGTTGGCAAGCCGCGCACGTGGGAGGTGGCGGCGCGCAAGACGCGCGGCCGCGCCGGCGTCGACGCCGTCGCCATGGGCAACGTGCTGCTGCACCCCTCGCGCCCCGCGTCTACCATGGTCGTCATCCAGTACCGCCCGCCCCTCGACGCCTACACGGTCGAGTGGCCCGCCGGACTCGTCGACGAAGACGAGACGCCCGAGCAGGCCGCCATACGCGAATTCAAGGAGGAGACCGGCTACGAGTGCCGCGTCGTGAGTATTAGTCCACTGCAGGCCGCCGACCCCGGCATGACCAGCGCCAATATGCAGCTCGTGATGGTGGAGGCGGATCTGCCCGGGACCGAGTGGGGTGGTGGGGAGGGGGATATTGGAATGCCACTGCAGAGGCTCGAGGACGGCGAGCATATCCAGCGTGTCGTGCTCCCGCTTAATGAGCTCTATGATCGCCTCGTCGAGTACTCAAAACGCGACCGAATGATCGTTGCCGCCAAACTGTTCCATTTCGCGGCTGGCATGCATTTTGCGCAGACGCAGAAGTACTTCTGACGAACTGGGGATGCTGGCGACCCTTTGAGATTCGGGGGTAGCTCATGGGTTAAGCAATTTAGAGGGCAAGGATAGATCCGCCTGCAATCTTCAGATCCCCGTAGGTTAGGACGGTTAGTTGGAACTGCTTAACAGGGTTTGAGCATGGCGTTCAAGGTAGAGTGTAGACTTTCCATAGGAGCCGGCTGACATGGATTAAATGGGTTAGATTCGCGGTGACCCTTTCACGGACCCCTCGCGGTGTGAAGTCCATGGAGCATTTCTACATCTTATGTAAGACGTGCCATAGTCTAAATAAATAAAGGTCTTCCTCAAAGCTTAATGGCAGGAATCCCTGAAGTCATTCTTGATACTCACGGACTTAGTAACGGAAGCTGCTGAATGGTATTGGTGACGGATATTTCATCTGTAACTATATTGAGGAGTGGGAAAGGGGGCTAGGAAAACCGCGCCAGCGGGATAGAATGTACTGAGAGAAACGATGCCCGAGGCCCGAAAAAGCCACTTCGATGGTGTCTCACCCATTCCTTAGTCATCTCAGCCATCCCCCCTAATACCTCCAGAACCGATGGCGTAAATAGTCAGTTACCACTGCCCCTTATGGTACAAAAAAGAGATGAGTTATTCGCCCAATGCTTCGGAATCGATGGTAAGCAGGAGGAAACTACCTACGCCCCGCGCTGTTATTATTGTACTCTAGTCCGGCGATAGATATTCTCGCCGTGGCGCCCTGCACTCATCAAGGGCCTCTTGGGGCTGATAGAAAGCATAACCGCTCATGACCTTAGGCGATGTCAAGGTAGGACACAAGTTGCTCCATCGTGACCATTATCTGTCAATTTTCCATTCGCGCATCGTGCATTTGCATTAATATCTTATTGCGACGTAGATAGCCGGCCGAGATGTATAGATTGTTAGATATCCTTTCTTCGGACCAGCTGCATTGCTACTGGGCTAACTCTGGCCGAAGAATCACTTCAGACCATGAATCACTCTCGTCATTAAGGGACACTAACTGCCTCAGGCCCGGGCCATTATTCCGGAAAGTCCAAGAAAGTAAGCGAAAATTGAGCGTCCACTCCCGCTGGTGACGAATGTTTCCATTGCCATGGTTATTGACTATATAGGGGTTGAGGGAGTTGATACGATTATCATGTTCTGAACGCCTCTGGGATTCCGGACGAGAGGGGCTAGTGTGAATATGCAGGCTGAGTAACCGGTACAGTAACAACTGCCCAATCTACGCCCTCCTTTTTCGCTTGGCTCGCGGCCACACATCTGCCTAATCCTCAAATATTTAAACATGAGATTCCAACCATTCTGAAGCTGAGGGACCACCTGAGGTAACGTTTTTATATTTTTCATGAGCGCTTACATCCGGAGAGGACTTCCAATTATCCTAATCGTATTGGTCATAGGTATTCTATCCAGCCGCCCCTCCCTCCGATTTCGGCTCCAACTGCACAAGCAAGGGGCGCCATAGCCATGGGAGCCACTACACCACTACCCAACCCACCCTTCATAGAGATCCCGGGGCTGCCGAACTTTCGCGACCTCGGCGGGTACCCGATCGCATCGCAGCCCGGGAAGGTGGTCCGGCGCGGCGTGGTGTTCCGGTCCGCGGAGCCGTCGCGGACGACGGACGAGGGCGTGAGCCGGCTCCGGCAGCTCGGCATCACGCATGTCTACGATCTGCGCTCGGAACAGGAGTTCGAGCGCGGCAACAAGCACGGTCTCAACCGCCCCGTCAAGGAGTGGGAGGGTGCCCGCCGCGTCTTCGCCCCCGTCTTCCGCCACGAGGACTACTCGCCCGAGGCCGTCGCACTGCGGTTTAAGAACTACGGCAATGGGCCTGAGGTACGCACGAGTTTTCTCATCAATCCCTCTGCCGGAGTGCCTGCACACATATCCATGAAGTTCGCGGATGATTAGGCTTTACCTGGAGTCGGTGGCAGGTCTGACCGTTTCCTAGGGATTTGCACAAGTCTACATGTCTATGCTAACGGCGGCTACGGCGCCTTTAAATGAGTCGCGTCCGTATCACCAAATCATTACGCATCTCGCTGGTGAGACTTCGCCTCCTACGCCGCTTCTTGTTCACTGTACAGCGGGGAAGGATAGAACAGGTGTCATCTGTGCCCTGATCCTATCTCTGTGTGGGGTGGACGACGATATCGTCGCACACGAGTACAGCCTCACGGATCTGGGCCTCAAGGAACGGCATCAGGAGATCATCGCCCATCTCGTGCAAGAACCAGCATTCAAGGATGACCCCGACGGCGCCCGACGGATGGTCCTGGCTAGGTAAGTACCACCCCCTGTGCACTCCAACATTGGTCATCTTACTACCTTCGCCGGATACGGAGTGTCTCTACGGCTTTGAAGCAAAGCTGACATTATATCAGGAAGGCGAATATGGTACAGATGCTGGGCTGGATAAAGAAGACCTACGGCTCGGTGGAAAAATGCGTTTTGGACCTTGGCCTCGTCACTCCAGAGATGATTGAGAACTTGAGGCGGAATCTTATCGCCGATGTGCAGAGCACCGAAGAGGTGAATTGGAGAGAGCACGCGTGCCTACTCCCGGAAGAAACGACAAGAGCCTCCTGAAAGCGATGACAAAGCAACCTGTCCGTGAGCTCCTGCCAAAGCGGGACGAACTTGCTGCATCTTCTCGGCCTTCATATGCCTTAAGTAGGCGCTTATATGAAGTAACCAAGAAACGACATCGAGAAGCCTACCTGTCGGGGCTGGCGGCCCATTTCGGTTGCGCATGGTGAATCTTAATGCTGTATCAGCCCCTGTAGCTAGAAATGCTGGGCAGTCAAACTGCACTTGATGGTTCTTGATGCCAGCATTGGTATTCTGGATCGGATTCCAGTACCTCCAGAGTCGGAGGTTGAATCGATCCCGGGTTAAAGCGAGAATATGCAACTCAGGCGGTTAGGAAAACAGCAGAGACGCTAGTCATCAAATTAATAATAGGGGTTGGGTAGAGTTGAGCTATGTGCGAGTTTTAGGCTTTCACTGCGGCCATGACCGCGGGACAGCCAGACCTATAGCTCAGAGCCTAATTATATAATCTAAACCTGATGAATTGCTTTGCGTGAAGATATGCTCAACAAGATTGCACTTTGGAGGGTTATGTATGGTGGAATAAAGCCAGACAGCTCATACGGAAGCACAGTGCATAACGGAACCGTGTGCAATAGGATTGATAACTGTACTCTGGAGCTTCTTATCCGATTGCTTTCCTAGCTGCCGACGTCTCGTTCCAGTTTCCATGACGAACTGTTCCTTCATACTGCGCGAGAACAACGAACAGCTCCCGGGCCAAGCCGATTGATTCCGCCATCAACGCCAGCGAAGCCCCAGGACCACAATTGCGGCTATCTCTTTTGCTAGACGATTTCCCGACTCGGATCACACGGTATACCTTCTCGCATATCGACTACCAGCTATTCCTTCGCAGGTCTCCCTACCCTAAATTTCCGATCGCGAGTAGCGACTCCGATGGGATCTAAGTATGGCGACCGAAGATGAGCGGTACCGGCAATCTACACAGTACCGGTTGTGGTCCTTTACATCATCGCATCTCACATCTCTTCGAGAGAAGGCCAACAATCTAGCGCAGACACATATTGCCAGCCGCTTGAGGGCAGCCTCGCCTCCAGTCGATCCGTTGCCGGAGTTCTTAACACCTGCCCAAGAGTCCACGCTCCTCACTTTCTATACCGTCGAGCTGCTACGAGCCGCCGCATTTTGTCAGCTCCCGACCGACATCCAAGCAACAGCCGCCACGTTCCTGCGGCGGTTCTACATAACGAACTCCATCATGACCTACCCGCCGACCGAGCTTCTGAAGACATGTTTGTTCTTCGGCTGCAAGGCGGAGGGGTACTATATGCGGCTATCCAAGTTTGCCGAGAAGTTCCCCAAGACGACGGGCGAAGAAATCGTAGCGGCCGAATACATACTGTGCCAGGGTCTACGGTTCGCATTCGATGTCAAACATCCGTTTCGGGCGTTGGAGGGCGCTATCATGGAGCTGAGAAGACTGGGAGACTTCGACGACGATAGGATAAATCGAGCGCACAGGAAGGCCAGAGACATACTCAAGTTCAGCCCCCTCGTCACCGACGCCTATTTCCACTACACACCCAGCCAAATCATGCTTGCTTCGTTGGCAATAGCAGACGAAGGACTGGTGGAGCGCATATTGGGGGAAGCGTTTACCGGACAAGGTGAGGCGGCCAAGGAGAAGATATTAAATGTCATAGAGAGCTGCAGAGACATGCTGAAGAGGGAACCGCCCGAAAAGATGGGCAATTACTGGGGCACGGTGAGTGAACTCTACGGCGATAGTCTGTCACTCAGCTATCTAATGAAGACAATAGCCGGAAAGCAATGCGGTCATCAAACCGCTGATCAAGAAGCTGAAGAAGTGTCGAGACCCGGACCGGGTCGACCTCGTGGCCCTGCAGAAGGCCAAACGGGAGCAGGCGCTGCAGAAGCCCAAATCGAAGCCAAAACCTGGCCTTAAAGACGATGGAGATGTGTTCGGGGGCAAGATTGATGATGCAAGAGACCCTAAAAGGCGCAAAGTTGGCTCCAACGGTGAGGATGTGTTTGGGCCGCCTCTATAAGGTCATTTGCAAACAGAACCACGACGCCTGTGCAGCCTATAAATATGTACTATGCATGGAATAGGGACCAAGGTGTCCTATCAAGCGCCTCCTTTATTCAACCTGAAATCGCACCCAGGAGAAGATGCGCGGTAACGAGACGGGAAGGGGTTAGGTGATCATCTAGAATCTAACCAATGACTCAATAGTATACTGCATTACAGGCCGCGGTACCTACAAAAGTCAAGCGAAAGCACCCTTCCCTAAAGGGGTACATTTACCATTAACAATATTACCGCGTCTATCTTGCGGTAATACTTGTGCTTTCCTCTCTTGGTTGGCTTGGGCAAGGTTCCGACAAGGACACAGTCCCCTCCGTGGAAAATAAGCTCCATTTGGCTGCATTCGGGTCTTCTCTTATCCGCAACCCCTTGGTTAATACAAATGTGTTGCGACCCTAACAGCCTCATAGGGTTATGGTTCTCGGGATGCTCTCCGCAGTTCAGCTGCTTCAGGTCATAGGCCATCACTGATAGAAAGGATCAAGCAGGCCCTTCAACGCACGACTGTGCACTAATCCAAGGCGATGCCTGTTAACTACCGACCTTAACAACCCACTTCACCAGATTCTTTCCCAGCACCTCCTCGCGAAACTCATCTGTGCGAGCCTCTTCTGCTCAACTTCCTCGATGCCGCCTTCTTCCCAATGCCGGCACTCTTCATCACATTCCTTCTTCCCCGATATCAAGTCGGCCTCGCTGGGCTTGACGAAACTGGTACGCTTGAGCACCTTCCAGAGTGCGAACATGAACACCGCCCAGCCAACAGCAAAATAACTCGTTACGAAGCCGCGGAGATCGAAGGGCGCAAACGTGTCGTAACCGACGAACAAGAGCATCAAGACGCCGAGCATCAATGCGAAGTACGCACTCCAGGGGGCCCAGGGAGCGCGATAGGGCAGGGTGGCCGGATCCATTCCCTGCGCCTGACGAGCGTGGTAGAATCCGATGTACGCCACTATCATCATCGTGTAGGTCATGACAAGGGCCGTCGTGGTCAGGTCAACGAACCAAAAGAAGACCTCGACGGCCGAGTTGGAGGATACGAGGAACGTGATGCAGGTGACCAGTGTGACGGCGCCGACAGTGTACACTGGAACGCCGGCCTTCGTGCACCTGAGGAACAACTTCGGGGCTTGTCCATCTAAGTCAAGCCGTTAGCTACCGTAAGATAGTATTAGTGGGATAGAAGGGGGGTATATACCTCTAGCCAGACCGTATAAGGTTCGCGAGCTCGAGTACAGATACGCATTCCCGCACGACCAGCCCGACAGCATGATCAGGGCGTTGATGAGATGCGGTAGCCCGGTGATGCCGAGGTTCTCGATGCCGATGACCCACGGCGACGCCTTGGCCGAGGACTCGCCATCCTCGAGGGCGCTCAGCAGGCCCGGGTCGCGCGAGGAGCAGATGATGCCGACGCAGAGGACGCCGACGACGTAGAAGCCGACAAGGCGGTAGAAGATCAGGCGCGCGACGCGCGGGATCGCCCGCCGCGGGTTCTGGATCTCGCCCGCCGCCAGCGCGATCATGTCGGGCCCAGCCACCGTGAACGCCGCGTAAATGACCACCTCCCACCATCCCAAAAACCGCCCTGCCGCCTCGCTTGCAGCGTAGTAAGGGTGCATCGCGTCGCCACCGGACCACTACAACATCCGGAGTCAGTAAATGCCCTCTTTGGCCAATTGGGTGAATAATCGAGGGTCGTGAGACATGTTTCGGGAGCTATTGACTCCTGAGAGTCCACATTTGGGAATTTGTGCCCTCGAATTAAAGAAGATGGGGGAAGAAATAACTCCAGGAATTGCTTACGTTCCGGAACCCGTACGCGTCGTGCTGCGGGTTGCCCCCGCTCATCGTGATCAGCGTCAGCAGGCAGAGCCCGAGGAGGAGGAGGACCTTTGTGAATGCCATGATGAACTCGGATTCCCCGTACCACCTGCGCGAACGGCGACGTCAGCATTGGATTCTGACTCACGCACAACTCGCGCGCGCACCATTAAGCAACCCGGTAAAGAGAGGCCCCGGCACAGAACTTACTCCACGGCGACGACGTTCAACAGCACGCACACGCCCATCGCCATGGCGACCCAGGCGGCCGCGTTGATGTCCTCGTTCCAGTACTGCATGACGGTGGCGACGGCCGAGTACTCGACGCACACGAGCATGGCGCCCGCGAAGAAGTAGGTCCAGCCCATGGCGAAGCCGAGCGCGGGGTCGACGAAACGCGAGGCGAGCTCGAAGATGGTCCCCCTGATCGGTAGGTATGCGCACATCTCGGCCACGCACAGGTTCAGCGGCCACACGTACAGCAGCCCCCAGAAGGCGTAGCCTAGAATCAGGGACAGGGGGCCGGACCTGCTCAGCACGCCACCCACGCCAACCTGATAAGGGATGAGCCGTCAGCACTGTGTGTTCCGTGTGTGCTTCGCATTAGACATTAGGGCAGGTTGTTAGGTAGTGTGTTCTTCCCGGATGCCCATTGCCTTCACTTGACTTACCCAGAGCCCTGTGCCAATCGAGCCCCCGATTGCCATGAGCTGCACGTGGCGGGGGCTCAGGCCTCTCTTCGTCTCGTTGTAGCGCGGGTCAGGAGCCGTGAAAACCGCTCCATCGTTGGTTGTAGTGTTGACTGGACTCAGTGCAGTCTCCTTCTCCATCGCACTCATGGTTATCTAGCTACTGTTTCAGCTTGGCGAAGGTGGTTCCAGCTAATATATCGCAGACCGATGTCGAAATTTGACGAGTCGTCTGCGTTCATGAACGTGGGTGAGCGTCATGGCTGGTATTTCAATAGTTCGCGCTCGCCCGCTGGGGCCGGCGAATTAAATATGTGATTCGTCAATGTCCGCCTTCATGCAACCCTGTAGGGGCCAGCGATAAGGACACCACGACGATCACAGCGATCCCTGGTCGGTGGTGTTGCACTGCAGGTGGGAATCCTTGGCATGATATAATGCGGAGACCGCCTGGTGATGGACCGTAGCACCCATTGATGAGGCAGATAAGAACCGCGTGAGTACAGCCTCGTTGATAAGACTCTCTATAGAGGATATAAATCCAGCTGTTCGTGAGAGACTATCCGTTATGTTTTACAGAATATTACTTCCTCTCACTATTTTCGAAGCGTTATAAGCCATCCGGGACTCCCGGATCTTATCGTATGGACCTTCCTTTTCCTGCGTGCTAAGGAAGTGCCGGATGAGAGACTCCACATGATTAACACCTTAACGTTTTTTAGATCAGGGGAATTTCTCCGCAACTGGGTAGTATAAAGAGGGGTACACGAGCAGCTTGGACCTCATCTTAGAAAAGAAATATACTCCGCCGTTTCATATATGAGACAGCACTTTCGTGCGCCTCGAAAGAGCACATATTATCGCTAGGAAATGAATGTTGTCTCGTTAACCAGGTAGTCTGCCATGTTGCTGCCTTTCTTTGAAGCACTACTGGAAATTTATACGCTCTTTGTAAATTGAAGATACAAATATTGATGCCTTCGGTGTCCCTGCATCTTTTCTTCGCTATCTACCTGTCAGGGAAAAGTCGTAGCACAGAGTGAAAGGCAGGCAAATAGCTGTTAGGTAGCAATAGAGGTGACCATTAGCGCCTGTCCTTCCTAAATATCGGGGAGAGAAGCCCCCTATATAGAGCCGTAAGACCCCTGTCCAGAAGGCTCCACCGTATCCCGATATTGGCACCTGACACTACCACATATATAGAGAGAGGCTTAGTCTAAGAGAGTATGAACGGATCCCCATAGATGAAGACGAGGATGCTCATATGACTCGATTTTAATGCTATCACAAGGCGTGCCGATGGTTCGTTGGCGCTTACGAATTGGCCAGTCTCGACCGAACTCATCAAAGAATCCAAGCATCACCAGAATCCTCGGGCCGCTCGGGACCATGTACAAAATTTTCTATCTCCTGGGCAGAATCGCGGAGCAGCTAAAGCACGTCTCTGGGGTAAAGCACCAAAACGCTAAGGACCGTGGTCCAACTGATAAACGGTGACGATGGTCCGGAACGGGTCGACGATGGTTATTAAATACTCAGAACCAGTGCAGTTGCGTCAGAAAACGCGAGCCATGGGGGTCAGGCGATAGATTTAGGTAAAATGACCTTTATGGAGTCTACACCGATTGAGAGGGTACGCGTAGTCAAGGGCCTCCCATAGAAGAAGTATAGCGCCGCATCAAACTTGATAAAGCCGAACTTGAGAGATATAAGAAGAGAGTCCATATTGACGACGGTGGGCTGATACATCGTTTGTAGTGATGTTGGCCGAGTTTCTGGTTCAGCTGACAGTCACAGGTTGTGTGAATTTGGAAGCTTGCACATTCGACAGTACTTAAATCCCAAGAGTCGAGACACCAATAATATATATTCATATATAACACTCTTTATATGTTTCCCTACCGTTGGTATAGACAGCACTATTCCGTCTCTGGTACGAAGAATTAACTCCTCCTCGATTTCATAACAATCTAATACTCTCGCATTAGTTTTTATCATGCTGTTTACAGTCAGGCAATTGGCTTCTATGAAAAAATAGCGTTTTATCCATGTAGTCTATTCAAACAGATCTATTTGGTACAGAGAGGCTCTGTACCCAGCCCTGTACGGTGATCCATTTGCCGAACGCCACAAAATCTTAGCATTGCTTAGGATGCACATGGTTTACCCGTGGCTTGGCAGCACCCTCTTGCTCTTCGGTTGGGGCGATTTACCATGCACCTTGAGTAAGAACATAAATATCTTACAGGGGTATAAGTAACTGTTCCCTATTCATCTAGGACCTCTAGAGCTCACCCATCCAGCGTTGACGGTCCCCTGCGACTAGCTCCGATATCGCAGGAGCTGGTAAAACTCTACTTACAGTAGGGAGCAAATAATTTAGACACAGACCTCGCCTTTTGCGCAAAGTCCGAAAAAAGTGCAATAGTCTAGTACGCAGTCGTTGAGACAAGTACGGTGAGGCTGCCCAAGTGTATATGACTCCCGGTAGCTGTTAGGTAAGTATGCAGCAGTTAGATTCTGAACGGACGTAACCGTATATCAGTCTTATAATCAGTAATCATCAACTGCTTGGCTGAGAGGCATCGGCGAGGAGCCTTCTCTTAACCCTTCATGAACTCGCCATGAACAGTAACATTATGCACGCGAACGCGAGCCAGCATGCTTCGCCGTCCGCTCCCTAAGATAAGCAAGTGAGTAAGTATCTATGTATGTTCGTAAATAGATGAACTAATTGAACCGAGAACGAGCTCTAACTGCCCTCCAGTCAAGCTAGTATAAGTATGGCCGTTGACTGTTGAAGTAGGAGGCTTAGCTGTCGACGGGGGTCAGCTGCTAGCTCCCTAGGCGGACCCTATCCCTTGCATTTCCCCCGCAAACCCAACTTGGCACAATTTAGTCATCTCCAACTTCAACACCCCAGCTTCTAGATTCGGACCCTTGGCTTACCTCGAGACCACGTTAACAAGACGCCGAGCCTTATAGTTATTGGATCTTATTTTCGCACAACCAATGATAACGCCGACGTTTCACCCAGGAGTTCTCATAGATGATACGTAGTATCCAGCTACCCCGCCAATGTTTCTCAAGCGATGACAAGGCCGAATAGGGCTCGAGATCGGCACCCAGTGGCCTAGTGGGTAGATAAACATTCAGCACGCCCCTGGGGGATCGTTTTATGCTTTTCGTCCTTCTTACTAAGGTCCCGGACTCCTACCGTCCCAGCCGGACAGCTTGAACCAAAGCATGGCAGATATCGAAGCAGCAAAGAAAGAAGGGCCTAGCCCGGCATATGTTGCTGACGGTCCCGATATCGCCGACGATCTGAAGCACCAGCACGAGAACCGCCACGTCGGGAACCTCGAGCGCAAGCTCAAATCACGACATGTGCAATTCCTTGCGCTTTCGGGTGCCATCGGCACTGGCTTGTTCGTCGGTTCCGGACAGATGATCTCGCTCGCCGGGCCCCTATCTACAGTCCTGGCCTATCTCATCACCGGTTTTAACCTCTTCTGCGTCATCAACAGCCTGGGTGAGATGGCGACCTATCTCCCTTTACCCGGTGCCGTACCCGTATATGCTACCCGTTACGTCGATGAAGCTCTCGGCTTTACCCTCGGCTGGAATTACTGGTAAGCGAGCAGCTCTCGGAGTCTCACTTAGTTCTATATGCCTGTACACTTGTTCGCGAGTAGTCGCCTCGCGGGCGAGTCGCATGGGCCATGGTTCAATGCATATGTTAAACTCATTCAGATGTTAAAAGGGAAATCTCTAACTCCCGTCTACTGAAGGTATCAGCTCGCCATCGGAGTCCCCATCGAAGTGACGGTAGCGGTGGTGATCGTCGATTTCTGGCCGAATTCCATACCCAAGGTAGCGCTGATTACGGTGTTCTTCGCCGCGATGGTCCTAGTCAACTGTTTGCCCGTGCGGGTCTACGGTGAGGCCGAGTTCGTGTTCGGTGCCATCAAGATTATTACCATCATCGGGCTCATTCTGCTCATGCTGATCATCACCTGCGGCGGTGCGCCGGAAGGCGGCGCCATCGGCTTCCGCTACTGGGCAAATCCCGGGGTCATGAACGGGTATCTCGTACCTGGAGCACTCGGCCGTTTCCTTGCGTTCTGGAGGGTGTTCACCCAGGCCACGTTCGCGTACGGCGGTAGCGAGATGGTCGTCGTCGCCGCCGGCGAGACGGAGAACCCGCGACGCAACATCCCAAAGGCTATCCGTCGAGTCTTCTGGAGAATCTTGATCTTCTACGTGCTTGCGATATTCCTCGTTACAATGTGTGTATCGTCTCAAGACCCGGGTCTCCTGAATGCGATAAACAACGACGAACCTGGCGCGGGAGCATCGCCCTTCGTCATCGCCATTAAAAACGGTGGGATCAAAGTCCTCCCTTCCATTATCAACGCTGTCGTCTTAAGCTCTGCCTGGTCCGCTGGAAATTCTTTCTTCTATGGCTCGACCCGGGTGTTGTACTCCGCGGCACTTGACGGGAAAGCACCGAAGATCCTGACGTACCAGAAGTTTGGTGTCCCGTATGGCGCCGTCGCTGCAACCACGGCTCTAGGCTTCTTATCCTACTTGAATGTCAACAACCGTGGCGACGAGGTATTCTTCTGGTTTTCCAACCTCACCGCGGTTTCCACTCTCATCGTGTGGGCCTCCACTTGTGTCATCTACGTGCGCTTCTACAACGGGTTGCAGTACAACGGGATTTCCCGAGACACCCTGCCGTACAAGTCGCCACTGCAGCCGTACCTCGCGTACTTCGCCATCTCCTTTTGCCTGCTCGTGGCGCTGACGAACGGCTTCGACGCGTTCTTCCCGGGAAATTTCAGCGCCAAGACGTTCCTTCCACCGTACATCGATATCCCCATCTTCGCGGGACTCTTCCTTGGTTACAAGTTCGTCAAGCGCACCAAGTTCGTCAAGGTCCACGATATGGACCTCTGGAGCGGGAAGGCTGAGATCGACAGTCTTGAGGGGACGTGGCCCGTGGTCGTTCCTAGGAATTTCTTAGAGAGAATCTGGTTCTGGATTGCGTAAAACCTTAGGCTGGGACTGTGGGGGAAGGGTTTTACAGTATCTCGTTCTTAAATCGCGCTGTAACTCGCGGCGAATTGTGAGGGTCTGTAGGCTTAGTCTACATGTCGATGATATCAGGCAACATCAACGGTGGTTATCTAAGGGATGCCTGGTTACTGCTTACTGGAACTACAACACACTCATAAATCAAACTTGAGTCACTTATATAAACTCGTAAGGCTTTCCGTTTCAGTGTCATGTTGGTTTCACAAGGGTAAACTCTTTAGTATGCGAGTCGGATAGACCCAGTGAGAGATTATTGCCGCCGTAACGGCCGTAGTAGTTCGTAATGCAACTTACTGTTCGATAATTGAACCCTTATGTCAGTTTAGGAGGGTCACTTATCGGAAGTTATCTAATGACGATTTAACCCTAGCAGTAACCGATTTGGAAAACTGCATGACTCTATTGGTAAGCGTGGCGTAAGGGTATCTCTTACCAGGTAAGGCTCCAGTCACCCGGAGGAAATAGGAGGGCTCTGAGCAAGTGGCCTATATGAATTCCATCTCATGGGGTCATCGCGCCGCTCCAAATAGATTTTCCGATGCTTGAAGCAGGAACTAATGATATGCTAAGGTTATCATAAATCGGGTTCGATCGGCCTACATGGTAGTTGTTCATCCAATCGGGCTTCGAATTTGGCTTCCCGCCGCTCAACTCATCCAAATTTGATTCGAGGAATTTATCCCGGCGATGTATACCAGCCCACTTGCTCCAGCCGCACAAGAACAAGGAAGTGTTCGCCCTCTAACACAAAGTAATAAAAGCCAATTTCAATGAAAATATCCCGCAGCTTACCATGGAAACCGATAAGGCTTTCAAAGTCTCCATATTCAGCAAGACAGCCGGTTATCGTCATGAGTCCATCCCCACAGGCAATCAAAGCGATTAAAGAGCTCAGGGAATCGACCGGGGCCTTCAGCGTAGACGCCTCCGAGGATGCATCTCTCATAACGGGCCGATAATCTATCTCAATACATTGTGGTCGTATTTCTGCAGACGAGCAGCAGCATCCTCACCGAAGAGCAGCTATCCGGGCTACGGAGCTACGTGCGGGACGGGGGAGGTTTCGTCGGCGTGCACTGCGCAGCGACGGGGATGGCCGACGATCCGTGGCACGGCGAACTCATCAGCGCCGTGTCCACGGATCACCCGAAACCCCAGCCGGGAATGGTGACTGTCGAGAGGCCGGACCACGTCATTGTTAGCGGGCTGTCGGAGAAATGGCCATGGTTTGATGAGTGGTACAACTTCTCCGTCCCGCGGAAAGGTCACCGTGTTGCTCTCGATCGAGGAGACGGGTTATGAAGGCGGAAAGATGGGGTCTGACCATCCGCTAGCCTGGTACCGGGAACTTGATGGTGGTCGGACGTTCTACACATCGCTGGGGACATTTTGATGAGGCTTATGATGAGGCTTATGATGACGGGAAATTCAGATCTCATTTATTGAACGCTACACTATGGGTAGCAGGAGAGATTTAGAGAATTAATTAGTTCAGAGGTGGAAACGTGATGTGTCTTCTTACGCTGTGTGTTATTTATTATTGGCATTTGTCTTCTTACCTGTGCGACCCCTGGTATACCACCAAGGTCGTAACTGGTTTATCAATTGTCATAGTTAGGCTGATCGCGAGGAAAGGTTGCATAGAGTGTGAAAAGCGTAAATTGTCACGGATGATCTGGGCTCTAGAGAGTAGTAACTAGAGAGCTCTATATATACTTATAGGAGCCCCGGAACAACGTTGTTGCGGGGTGCCTACAGTTCCCAGGGGCTTGGTGACTAAGCTAGCAACCCCTATTCTGCGACATCAATTTCTGCGCAAGACATTGTGTCATACTGAGTCCTTGATTCCCGTGTCGACCGCCCTTTGCTAGCTAGATTTATAGGAGAAAAAATATCCGACTCGTAGCAATTAGTACGTTAGCTACGCGCAAGAGCCGGGAAGCCATCTTTGAGCGGCGGCCTGGCTCAGAGGGTTAGCGACATCTGAGTCGTATCTCTTAATTGTTTGGAGTATCATCGCCAAGCATAATAAACCTTGTGAGCCTCTGAGCCCCTTTTAGAAAAAGCTCGTTCATCGACTATAAGACAAAGCGAAAACCCAGGCCACTATCACCTAAGCTCCAGTCTCTATCCCATCTGCCAGATCATGTATCCGCGGTGCCATGACTAAGCCACTATCGAAATATTCATCAACGTCCATCCATTTAAGCAATTCTCCATATCTCTTCCCCATTGGATATCCCTCCTCCAGTGTTTTAGGGATATCATCCCAATCCTTGACGTCGTCACAAAATCTGGCGCCATGTCTCTTTGAAATCTCGCATCTATTGTCACCAGTCAACGCCAAGTTGATCGCCCCATAACAGTCGGGCGGCATATGGTCCGGATACGGCTTAATCCATCCTTCCTCGTCCCAGCCAACCACATCCTCGGAAAACTTGAATACCCAGACCCCTTTTCCAGAAGATGGGATACCCGATGTTGATGCGAGGCGGGAAATGGAAGTCGTGCGGCATGGACATGCCGCTGAGGCGCTCGTAGTGATGAGAATAGAAAGACAAACTCGGCCACCAGTGCACGCCCTGCCGTATCATCGTCAGCGCAAGCTCGGCTTCGTCCGCGGGGTCCCCCGAGCGGACGGCGGTGCCGAAGTTCGACAGGTTCAACTGCTTGAGCTGCACCGCGGTGAAGTGCCCTAGGATGATACCGCCGATGGACGGTTATGCCGTCACCCTGCAATACAAGGGGAGGAACTCGGTGCGCGGTTCAGATTACGACGGCATGGTGTGGGGGGGGGGCTTTCTACCTCCTCGTTGTCCCGGGACGGCTTCAAAGTCAGATGACGATATATCGGCCTCTGTTTGGCTGTCTAGTTTGGGTTGTTGAGCTTGAAATAGGAATGTTGGTAGAAAGGGAAGCAGTCTGCGCAAGATCATTGAGTCTAAACAATGAGATATGTTGACTAGGATATTGCCGTTCTCTCAAGGCAGGAATTATCTGGAGCCAAGGTAATTAGTATCTGATGACTTGGATCGCACTGCAACAGTAGTATATATAACGGCAAGTATATGCAGCGGGCGTGCTAGTATCTGGGTGCCGCTTACTAGTACTAACTTGGGAAAGAAAGCGATAAAAGTTTAGGTGAGGTAAGCCCATGGGTATGTACGAATGTTCATCGCAAACTTATACTGGTTCTACGTATTGATACATTGACTCTTTTCAATCTAAGGAACATAGACATCAGCCTTGCAGAATTGTATTGTCTAGTAGAAGCTACTTGTTGTAGGCACCAGCCCGGCAACATTGAGCAATCTCTCGAGGTTACCCCTATCTTTAATCGATCTGGGACTTCACCATATTTGTTTAGAACTTCGATAAGTGGCTGTACTTACGCTTCGCAGGAGGGCCGGCGACCTGATCTGATGCCGAAAACTACACTTACCTCGTGGTCACGACTTGCATCAAACCCTGCCTCCACGATAGCCACAAGACTGGCAAGTTTCCACCCGGCCTTCCGATCCTGTGTGATCCAGGGAAGATTGACCGTCCGCTGACGGCACCTCCTCGCTGTGGCTTACCTCCTGAAGGGACCCTCGGATTATTGATGAGTCGACGGCGTTCAAATCTTCCAGAATCCGGTCGAGGTTCTGAATTTTCAAGAGTAGAAACCTATCGAGCTGTTCCAGGTTAATATTTTTCGCATCTTGAAGGACCTCGCGGTCCCCGCCCGACACTCCCTCGCGGACAACTCGTCGAGGGGGTCCCGTGCGGAGAATTCCCGGGTCCACGGCACCCGGGGATCCTGGGTTCGCCGCCATGTTCTCGACGAGCGTCAGCAGTCGCCGAGAAGACGCCTTGAGAGTCGGACCCCGCGCCGCGCCCACTTGGACGATCGCCGGGTCTGCGGCCATAAGCGAGGCGGCCTCCGAGGCGGCTTTGATGCTGTCTAAGTTCCTGATTTTGGTTAGCAACCTTCGCGGCTTATTGGCGATGGACTGGCTTTCCGTCTGGGCCCTATCCTTAACGCGATTCGTCGCTGCTTGTGTGTTAGCAGGTTTCGCGGCTCGACAAACGGTTTTCCCGTTGGGGCTGCAAATGCACGCTATGCGGTCAGGGTATTCGGGCTGCGAGACGCGCGGACAAGCGCATAGCAAGGTGTTGCAAGCGCAGGTGGTGGACATGTTAGGGGCTGATGCGCTGGAGCAACAAGACTGCATTGTGTCCAACTAGTCTGTCAGTAGAAGGGGTTCTAGGAGTAGAACGGATAGGTTGTGTTTAGCTTTTTCGGCATAAGTTGAAGAGTCGAAGATAGCTTTTACACAAGACACTTAGCTCGACGAGTTTGAGTGCCTTATGTGGTGATGGTTGGTGATTGCTGTTGCTGTTGAGGTAAGCTCAGCCATGCCGTCTAGCGGAGTTATATATTCACTCTCATAACCGTAATTGAAAGATATTGTTTATCATCAAAGCATTGTGCTATGGCGACGGAATGTCTCCCCAGCTAGGACAACTCGCTAGACTACAAGATCTCATTGTTCTCCAAACGCGGCCTTTGACTTTAGAAACTTCTTTATTGCGGACACCGGACACGTCCGACAGTAATTTCCTGTCATGGTTGCTGTTCAGTTAAATAACCAAAGGGAGATGATAGCGTGTACATGAGCGAGGTTTATAAAACATTTTAAGGCTAGATATTGAGTTGAAGTTATTATTACTATTAACTCATTCATACCTTATAACTTATCTACTTACAAGATGTAACGTGTAAGGCAAGCTTGCTCATGGGGAAATTGGACTCTCCTAGGGTGCGTCACAGGGATCACTGGGGACAAAGCTCAAACTTTTAGTAGGGCTACCCCACTGTATAATTATGTTAGATACTGAATACAATTAAACAATAAATTCGACGTGCACATAAGCAAAATAACGTTATCTTCAGAAATTTCGGCGTTTTTGAAGCTTTTACGGCTTTTAAATATATCTAATTAATAAAATTAGCTAGATCGACGGTTAGCCAGGCTGACGGTTAGCCAGGTTGACGGTTAGCTAGGTCAGTCAGGTCAGGTCTGTTAGCTCAAAACAGTCAGTTCAGGTCGGCGACGAGATCGGCGATAAGATCAAGTTAAGAGCTAAGGCTTCCAAGGTTTTAGGGTATTTGCCAGGTCTCGTACGCGCCATACAAATTGGCAGGGGTCCAAGAGACAGACCTATATACACGCGCCTTATGGCTTCCAAGGCTTTAAGAACGAATCGACGATAAGGCTAGGTCGAGAATAAGATCAGCTCGACGATAGGTCAGCTCGACGATAAAGTTAGCTAGGTTAAGTAGTTAGGGCAAGTAGTTAGGTCGACGATAAAAGTCAATTAAGTTAATTAGGTCAGTTAGGTCAGTTAGTCAGTTAGATCAATTAGGTCAGGTCGACGACAAGGTCAGCTAGGTTAGGTTAAGTAGGGTCGACGTTGTCAACTAAGTATATCAGTTTTAACGCATATTTTGTTGAATTGTTGCTTAATTCATTAAAAACCCGGTTAGATTTACGCCGGTGTATGCGTATTCATGATTTTGGGGTTTTCCCCAGTGATCCCTGTGACACACCGTACTCTCCTTATTGGCTGGTCCACCAGACCAACGAGGTGGGTTATGAGGGTAAATTGGGTAGCTTCAAAGCCTTTGCAGCAGGTCCACATGATCTGGAAATGCGCCACCTTTTCTACGGAGGGAGCCGAAAAGTGAAATCTTCTCGCCCTCAAGGTGGGTGGTCAGGAGATTGACGCACTGACACACATAGAACCCCCCGATTGTTGACGGTTGTTGTGACTCCTGTTTGGAAAATGCCGGCTGACTTTGAGAAACAAAGTTACTGGCACGAACGATTCACCACCGAGGCCTCCTTCGAGTGGTTGATGCCGTCGGAAACTTTCATGTCCATCCTCGAGCCGTACCTGGCACGGCTCGGCAAGATGGCACGCATTCTTCAACTAGGTTCCGGGACTAGTGATCTCCAAAACCAGCTGCGCGGAAGGGGTTTTCACGACATCACGAACGTCGATTACGAGCCCCTGGCTATCGAACGGGGCCGAGCGCTGGAGAAGCAGGCGTTTGGAGACGTAGTGATGAAGTACATAGTAGCGGATGTGACGCAACTGGGCTGCGAAGACCTGCCGGGCAAATTCGATCTCGTCGTCGATAAAAGCACCGTTGACGCCGTATCTTGTGGTGGTGAACCGGCACTCTCGCGGATGACTCTCGGTATCAGGGAGCGCCTCGCCCACGGCGGGTTCTGGATGTCGCTGAGCTATTCATCCTCGCGGTTCGAGATCGAACATCTGCCCTTTCAGGTAGAAGTTGCCGCTAAGGTGCCAACGCCCAAGAATAATCCAAATGAACCGGACATATTTCACTGGTGCTATCTGCTTCAACCGAGTGTTGATCTAGACCGTCAATTTCTGGTCTCATATAACTCCCCTTCGCTTTAACTGCATGACTTACCATAATAAGCATTGTCGGCGGTGGTGGAAATACGGGGGTTGCGGGTTTGTAACATTCCTACCTAATTCCAGCTGGAAAGAGATTCACATCTAACATGACTTGCCTACTCTTAGAGATCGGCTTCAGAAATCTTTTCTGTCATCGTAGATTCAATTGACCCTCTGTTTTATTTCCCGGTGCCTTTCAGAGACGACTCGATAATATTATCATCGAAGACCTGGTATTAATGAAAGAGAAGACAGTTGGCTCTTCGGCGCAGAGCCTGGACTGTACGTAAACACTTGTTGGTATGTACCTGCCCTACCGCGTTACGACGATTACGTACGTACCTAGGCTAGGTACTTGGTACCTTGCTGTAGCATGGAAGCAGCTCCACCCTTGTGGATCCGATCGCTGCCAAGACAGCCGGGATGACGGGTATGACCTCATTCACCATGGTTACTAGGTACTAGCCTTGGAAGACTGAAACCTTCCTCGCTCTGAATTCTTATTCGCTTCTCAGGGCATTCGAGTTCGTAATCCTACCTGACTGCTCGGTTGATGGATGCCGTGTTATGCGCTGTCATACAAGGTATCTCCTACCTTTGCAGTGTATGATGGCATAATCATCCGGGTTGACATAGTTCATAACCTTCATGACGGACTCACAACAGGTTTTCTGCGTCGTACTGACTGAGTATCGACTTCTGCCGATTGCTGTCTTTTCTACTGCACCTCGTTCAGTTCCAATTCTCTGATCGTTTTCTTCCTTTCCGCACAGCAAACGTCTCTGGTTGTCTTCACTACTACACCAGCCGAGACCTTCGGAAATCGCAATGTCAGACCACAGGGATATCGAGCAGGATGCTGCATCTCAGCGGCATACGAATCCATACACCGGCAAGCACCCAATTCCGACGGTTCAAGGTTATCGTCAGCATAGAAAGGACCTGGACGGTCAGGTAGAAGATGAGGAACAGGCACAACAAGGACCCGAGGATGAATCCAGACCAAAGCGGGCATATCACCAAGCAAAAGCTGTTCTTAAGGACGAGGAAGGCACTGAGACAGGCCACGAACCGTACCCCTCTTCTAATCACAATTTTGCCGACCGTCCATCCCGACATGCTTACGACCAGTCATCGGCGGATGGGGAGGCAACTCAGGGAGAAGAATCCACGCACGAAGGTGAAGAACAGCAAGATGGGAAGAAGGGCAAAGATGGAGAAGACAAGTCGGCTACCGAGGTCGTCGCGGGAGCGGTCGATCCGAAGCAGAAACGAAAAGCCATGAAGAAGACCAAGCGGCAAGGCAAGGGACGCGAGGTGACGGACCCAGTTACCCACCTCCCTATTGTCATTCACGACCAGACCGACAAAGATCTCAAAGGCGTACCGGAAAATATGGCCCAGCCTGGAGACCATCCCAGTACGTGGACTGGACCGCAGGGCGCCTCCAAGTCAGAGGAAGAGCTAAACATCGAGAAGGGAAAGTCCCAGAGAGTAGCGAACGGGATGCAAAGGGTCTTCCCGCCACCTGACTTCGATGGCACGAAGCAAGAACTAGCAGCCATCTATCAGAAGGCTATATATGCCGGATTTGGCGCCATGAGCTTTCTTGCCACAATCCTCTTTCTTCTTCCCGCTCTCTACGGTAGTCGAGAATCCGTCGCCTCGCCAGAAAATAAGGGAAGGCTTCTACCATATTGGTCCACACTTGCCAATACGATTCTGTTCCTACTACTGGGGGGTGCCATCGCCTTTGGGATCAGCAACTGGGTGAATAAGAAGTCTACCGAGATATTCGACGATGAACTCTGGGATTCTTCAAGGCGCGAAGAGAAGGCTATGATCGGGGACAACGAAGAGCTGCCTGAGTCGGTTCAGTGGCTCAACTGCCTTCTGTCGGCCATTTGGCCCCTTGTCAATCCCGACATATTCACACCCCTTGTCGACATGATCGAAGATGTCATGCAGGCATCCTTACCCAAGGTCGTCAAGATGGTGAGCGTGGATGACATTGGACAGGGAAGCGAGTCGTTTCGCATTCTCGGTGTTAGGTGGCTCCCGACAGGTGCTGCTAGTCGGTCTGTTAAGTCGGATGGCGAGCTGGAGGATACCGAGGAAAAGAAGCAGAGCGGTCGTAACAACCTTGAAAATCCCCACGATGACAGCAATGGAGACGGGAATGGCGATGCCGGGGATGGCCCACAACAGGAGAACGAGAGCACGGGCACGAAACAGGATGAACAAGAACAAGTGGCAATCAATGAGGGTATGGAAGCGGAAGAGGGTGATTTCGTTAACCTTGAACTCGCGCTCGCCTATCGAAGCCGATCGACCGGAAAATCCGTTCAGGCGAAAGCGAAGAACGCTCATATCTACCTTAAGTTTTACCTACCCGGCGGCATAGCGGTACCCGTCTGGGCCGAGCTTCGAGGTCTTATGTTGACCACTCGACTTCGGTTGCAGCTCACACCGGACCCCCCCTTCATTTCTCTCTGCACTCTGACCTTCCTTGGTCAACCAAAGTCCAGCCTGTCCTGCGTGCCCTTGTCAAAGCATGGCTTGAACCTAATGGACGTACCCCTCATCTCTTCATTTGTACAATCCGCCATCGATGCCGCCTTAGCCGAGTACGTCGCTCCTAAGAGCTTGACTCTCAATTTGAAGGATATGCTCGTAGGCGAAGACTACAAGAAGGACACGACAGCTTGCGGTGTCCTCTGGATATACATCAAAAAGGCGGAGGGCTTCAAGCAAGGAGACGGCGGAATTGGTCCCATGAATGGGTCGAGCGATGCGTACGTTTCGGTGTCATGGGGCAAGTTTGGGAAACCCGTCGCTTCGACTCGGATCATCAAGGACCAGGATATCCCCAGTTGGCACGAATACGCAAGCATCCTGGTCACGAAAGAAGAGATTGACGCAGAGGAGAAAGTGCGCCTTCAGTTATGGGACTCCGACAAGTGGACTGCTGATGGTGACCTGGGCCGCGTCGAGGTCGATCTCAAGTCTCTTATGAAGAATCCGGAGACCTACAATAAGGTTCAAGACCGTGAAGACCGCTTCACCGGGCAAGATCCGGGCGAGAAAATGCCCGGCACTTTGCAATGGTCAGTAGGCTACTTCGCAAAGACGAGGATTACCGAGAAGCAGCTCGAACAGCAAACCGTCAACACCGACATCAAGACGAAGGACCAGCTCAAGCAACATGTCTCCGAAGCTGCAGAAGAAAAGCTCCGGGAAGCAAACAAGTCCCCTGATGACGAAGAGCTCCACCAGCAAAAGTCCCAGGACTACAGGGAGTTGGAAGACTCGATGGTCATATCGGCGCCCCCTCTCGAGGATTATCCGACTGGCATCCTCAGTGTACAAATCCATAACATCACAGGCTTAGAGATCCAAAAACTCCAGAAAGAGGACAAAGGCGACGCGGGTGACCACGAAGATGAAGCCGAGCAGAATGAAGATCTACCGGACAGCTATTGCACTATCATCATCAACCATAAGAAGGTATTCCGGTCGCGCACGAAGCCGAAGAATTCGAAGCCATTCTTCAACGCAGGGACCGAGCGCTTCATTCGGGATTGGCGCACCGCCGAAGTCATTGTTAGTGTCCGTGATTCCCGGGGCGGGGAGGATGATCCCTTGATCGGAATAGTCTATCTGCCACTAGGAAAGATCTTCGCCAACAAAAGTCAGGTCATGAATAATTACCCGTTGGTTGGAGGCATCGGATATGGACGGGCACGCATCAGCATGGTTTGGCGCAGTGTGGACCTAAAGCTGGCCCCCAATCTCCTCGGTTGGGACTACGGGACCCTCGAGATCCGAAACCCCGTCAGGGCGAAGGGAGAACTTCCCAAGGAACTCAGCCAGCATCGCATCAAGATCCGAACCAACCTTGGGCGCACCAAAATGAAGTCGAGAGACAACGAGAGACAGTGGCAGCTCAAAGGGAAGTCCGGGCCTGACGACGTGTTCCTGCCCGTCCGCCAGCGTTATTCCTCGGCCATGGTCATCGAGTTTCGCAAATCCGTTGTGGGACCCGACAGGACCGAAGCGTTCGCGGTGCTATGGCTGCAGGACCTCACGGACGAGGAGGCCGAGACGAAGACGCTCAAGGTGTGGAAGGGCGGAAAGGACAACATCAAGACAGCCTCCTCGTGCTGCGAATACTTGGGCACGGGAGACCACGAAGAGCCCTTGGGTGAAGTTGAGGTAGAAGTCAAGTTCTGGCGCGGCCTATCCGGCTACCACAAGAGCTACGCGGCGCAGTCTAAGAACGTCGACATGCGTGACGTCATGGAGTGCCTGGATACGATCACGGATGAGAAACTCGACGGCGACGGCGCTGGCGATTCCAACCTGCGCGAGGAGCACAACGAGGAAGGCGCGATGACCACTGGTAGTAACGGAGAGGACGACGAGGAAACGCGAAAGAAACTCCGCGTCCACACGAATGACGACCACGACAACGATGACTACGACTCGGACACGTCCTCGTCATCCGACAGCGATTCGGACTCGGAGGACCTCTCGCCGTCGGGCGGCCTCCACAAGGTGCGCGACAAGACGCGCGAAATCTTGCGCAACCCGGTCGAGGGCACGATGCACGCGGCGAGCTCGGTGGTGGCGCCGGGGCACAACGACGCCGACGACGGGCGGCGCGGTGCGCGGGACCGAATTCGTGACTACAAAGACCACCACAAGCAGCTGCACCGCAAGCACCGCGGCATCATGCAGTGGCGTGTCGCCCGCCAGGCCGACCACCTCGGCGGCAAGCTCGGCCGCGTCAAGGGCAACGTGTCCGGCTTTTTCAAGCACTCGGACAAGAACGGCGACGGCGAAGTCGACACGGAGGTCTGATGGAGGGGCCCGGTGCTGGGATGAGTAGATATGCTCCGTGGGGCTCGGCTCCGAGAAGGAAAGTAATGAACGTTCATTCTTCTCATTGGGTGTATACGTATACAGGGCAGATGGATGCCGTATGGATGGATGGAGGACTAAGCCTCGCGGGCTGCTGGCTATGAGTTTATGAGACACGCTTATAGTTTGTGGTTAAGGAGACTGGTTCGTGGATGTGCTTGCGTCAGAGCCAGGGCTGAGGAGCCCGCCTAGTTTGAGTAGGCAGCAATAATCAAGTCGATCCCATACTTCTTATTCGTTTATCGTACAACGGTGATTCTACGTGATGCTTGATGGGAGTTTATTATGTGCTGAGCTACTGGTGGTCTCCATGCCCCTCATCCAGCATTCATTAATTACGTGCATCTAGCTCCCTGAACGCCATATGGCTTAGTATGGGTATACGATGGAGATTTGCTCTGTTTCCACATCTCCATCTCTACTAACTTTATGTAAGTATAAGTGGGAGAAGCGGTGCCGGTTGTTCGGGGTATACATCTAAAATTGGCCGCACCACAATGCTCGCATGGGTCGGGTCTCACAATCTGTCTCGAGAGCATCTCTCCGCAGGCACATACGAATCGAGACGACAGCTGGGTGGCTGCCGCGAAGATGTATGGTAGATACGTAGAGGGCCGCGTGCTGGCCGTATTCGGAGTTACGGTATTCCCCCCTCTCTCCATCTTTGACGACGGTAATATGTAGGTTACCTGCATACGCCAACCTCGTCCGTACAAGTACACTGGCCTTGGAAGGATCACACCGGAGGGGTGACATACGATGTCGTGCAGATATGTACGGTATATGGCTGATGCGACGTTTAGGCCGGATATGTGCCGTCCGCCCACAACATGTCTCGTTTTCGGGTCCTTCATGCAGGCAGGTGCCTCCGGGTAGCCTTCGGTCCGTAACTTTACGGGATCCCTTTATTTATTTTTATTGTTATTTTTATTTTATTCCCCTCCTCCTTTCATACACGTACGTATTGCTCATGAACGTACTAATGCAGGCAGGGTAACAGGATGGTGAGGGGGAGAAAGGAAAGTTCCTTAAAACTACCCCTGTGCTTTCGTGCCACTGCTTATGTGCCACTGCTTATATTACTTCCGTGCATAGCTATACATACCCAGGTAGGTCTAGATCAATCCACGGCACACTGCCGAGGCACCACCGTCCCGATCCGTCAACATCCCGCCGGAGGTGCCATTTGAACTGCGGGCGCCGGTCAGACCGTTGTCCCTGCAACGCTTGGACATGAGGCACAGCTGGAAAAGGCAGCCGCCATGCACCTGGCTGTCGCAAACGCGAGTTAGTAGTGCTGCGTTATATGTTGTATTCAGCCACGAAAAGCGACTTGTGAGGGGAAGCTCAATTTAATGCACGCAAGGACCATGGAATGCTATGCAGCTGAAAAGAGGAATGGCCGGTTCGGAAATAGGCCCATTGGCAGGAGCAAGATGTGTGGCAGATGTTGCATTGGGGCTCCGCCCGAAACCGAGTCTCCGCTGGACGCACTTCCGTTGGCCATCCGCCCGGGTTACCCGCCTTCCTTCAAGTCGGTATTTTGCCGTTTACGTCCAGTCGCCGGAATTACCATTTCAGTGCATCGAGAAAGGGGCAATACGTAAACACAAATCAGCGACGGAGACGCCTCCTGTCGGAAGTCGGGTGTCGTGCAAGCACCCCGACAACAAGCAGGATACCCAGAAGGCTAATCTGGAGAGTAGCGCAAAGTGGTAGCACACAGGTCTGAAGTACCTCGTCAAGCGGCGTGGAAGGTGAATACTGCCGTCTTATGGGGTAGACACCTGATTGGTAACGATAAGCCCCAAATGAGGCTGACGAGGTACGCGTATCGCTGGCCAGATCAGGCAGACTTCCAGAAGCCTTCGCTGCACTAGTCCACGCAAGGGAGATCATAATGGCGGCGTGTGATAACGAGGTCAGTCAAACCAGTCACCGCCGGAGCCGCACTGACGACACGGAGCATGCCCAGAGTCATATGCCCTTCTGAAGGAGAAGAATCGGGCGTGTGGTTTCCATGATTCATGAACGTTCGCGGGCAGCTACCTAGCCTGACTATTGTATGAGATTGGGAGCTAGCGAGATGGCCGGGCCGTGCAACTTCCTATCTGACAGCAAACTGCTAGTCGGTCAGCACCGAGGTGTTGATTCTATCCGGTTAGCTAATAAGAGCAAGTCAAATCCTGATGGCCAAACTCGCTACGTATTCCTGGTGTCGCATGGTGACTAGAGCATATCATCCTGCGCGACCGAGACCACTGAGCAGCATGCGCGGACTTGGGTTTTGCTCGGCTGGCGGGATATAAATCACGAAACGAGACGATGGCTTTCTTTTACTGGGCACTCCGGCTAGCTGTTTGATCTCGAGGGCGTCCCTTGCTGTTTTCAGGACGCCCAAGACTGGGCAATCTGAGTATTGTCATAAGTGGTTACGAATCCCGTACGTGATCAGCCATACAGGTCGCTTATTAGGCTTGGGAAGTCAACTTCTATCTAGTGTCGCTGTTTTACGTGTGGGCGTCGTGGTGGCTTATCAGTCTGCTATGATAATCATGGTCTTGATATTGTACCTGGAAAATGGGAAATACTTTAAGACACAAGCAGCCGAGGGTCTCGTCGTTGACTGAGAGAAGGCTCCATCCTATTGGCCAACTGGCTTCCTTATCTCTGGGCGGACAAGGCCCTCTACTTGGCGCCGCTTGGCGGCTCCGGGGTGGGTCAGTCAGAGGCGATAAGCACTGCAGAACATCTCCCAGATGTTTTCGGAATGGAAGCATATGTATAGCTTTGTTGTAGCTTACATGTAGGGCTTGAGAAGAGCGGTGTCTCTTGTTCATTCAAAGTAAAGGTCAAGAGGTTTCGTTTGTCATCTGTAGTCTGTTTGCAGAGTGGGTAAGGCTTCATTGCCTTCCTTACCTTGACCGATTCTATTTTCGGACACGCGCAAGGGAATGCCCGAATGAAAGCCAAGAAACGGGAGTTAGGGGACATGGCAAGGCTAGGGACCTCCCTTGACTTTCGCACTTCTCCTTAGTGCGCACAGGTACGAAGTACTATTAGTCGCGCTACTGCAAAATGGACCCTTCGGCGGACAGAGAGAACCGAGCTGTTGGTAACGACCGTGGGAGGTGATACTTCTGTTCTGTTGAAAGTTCATACAATCCGATATCAAGATGGTCCAAACCTTAATCGAATGTTAATAAAGATATGCGAAATAGGGCCTTACAACCATCGAAAAACGTCTGGAGATATTATGCAGTAGTTCTGCATCTATAGTGCTGGAAGCCGAGTCTGCGACCCCCTGGAAGCAGCCAGAGCTCATGTAGTTCTGGCCCGTTAATTGGTTATACTCCTCCGCTACCCTATCTGGAATTGAGCTTGACGGCACCTTACAAAACCTTAGCATAACTGAACGTCGCTACCACGCGGTGATTCGTCCGTTAATTCCCTAGCGCTTTCGAGAATCAATAGGCAGTATCTGATGCGGAAGACGGACCTCATCTCATTAGTAGAACCACCTGTTGACTTGGCGAGTCACTCGAGTCCGATTTGGAATCTCGAATCCTCCTGTAGGCGCCCTGCAAGCACAAGGAAGTACGTTTAAAGATTTACGTGGCTTCCCTGGTATTGCATGCAATGGTTAAAACGTCTTCACAGCTGGCCTTTTCTGCACCTCAAACTTGTGTAACCGGAACGTTATGCGACAAAAAAGCAAGAAGAGCCCATTCGGACCCCAAGCTCTTGACTTTACAGGCAGGTCCAACTGCAGCCTTTATATGGCGGTAGAGTAATTTCCGGTTTGCACGTCCGACAAAGCCCACGTTCTTATCTAGACGAACTTGGCTAGTATAGTAACTTACTCCGGTACATTAGCATCGCATGTTTGATCAGTATTCGGGTGGGCAATACACTATCTGCGTTGCAACCCACACCCCGCCCATGAGGTGAATGAGCTGAACGGAATACCGCCTTGTCGGTATCATATCCGTAGCACAAAGATCACGGTGTCTCACTGCTTACATAGACTCTGTCCAGGGGAGTTCAGCTAATAGCGCCCGCAGCAGCGCCTCCTCTTCTTGCTGCATTCTCGACGCGCATCCGCGAGGCCCACCATGACGCATAGGTACCCTAGCTACCGTGTCACCTTGCCTGTCTCCGGGCGGCCAGATTACTCTGGGTAAGTTTCACTGCGCCTCTCAACATACGACGGTAACACAAAGTTGGGGCTTGCCATACCCGACATGTGACATCAATTGCTCAGAAAGTGTTTTGCGGCGTCTGCCAAGCTGTCATGGTCTACCTACACCTCCACATCTCTGCGGATAGAGGGGTATGTGATGTACAATATGAAGCTTCAGGGATTCCAGGTCCAGAGATGTGGACACCCAATCCTAGTGGCCTTACAAAGCTTCAAATTCCCCGTTTTGCTGTTTCCGTCCTTATCAGTGCGCTAGGCGCTAAGGCTATGTTTGGTAGCAGCTGCGCATCTTATATCTTCTGCCAGCTTGGAAATTTAAAGTTCGACGAAAGCTTTTTATATGGGGTAACTTATGCTCGAGCGGCTGCGCCTGTTTATGCATTATATTGTACGACGCGAAAACTCCAAACTGTTAACATATGGCAGCAAATGCTGGAATAATTACGAAAGCCGGCCCCCCAACGCTGCCGTAACTTTGTTTACTACTAGGGATCTCCATCGTAATCGTGACATTATTGGCGAACCTTGTCGTACCGTTAAAAAGTAACCTGGATGTGTTTATACAAATTCTATGGCCCAATTCGTACGCTTCTAGGTCCCGTAAGTGGCCGCTGCTACCGAACACAGCCTAATGCCAATGGTCGATACAGATCCACAAAGCCCCGCGAAAGCCACCAATGTGGTTTACCGTTTGTACCCCTGTACATACACAGACACTTGAAGTGTCCCAAAAGTGATCAGGCGAGATGGGCCTGACTGCAGATGCTCCCTTAACCTTCAGATGCAAGTTTCGTCTAGGTATTATTCTCGGCAATGTACCTGTCCCGTCTGCCATCCTATCCCTGGTCCATACCGCCCAAGTTGCTAGGTGGGGAGCTGGGATTTTGTGTTAAAGAAGCGATGTGGTTCAGGACCTCCTGGTGTCGTATCACTCATATTTATCCTACCTAACCCCCCCGGCTATCCTCTGGAACGAATCCGCCCTTCTTTCTTTCTTTTTCTGTCTTACTCTTCGTCATCAATATACTCGACATCCTTCTGGCTGGACTCGTGTCTTACAGCCTTCTGGGCAGCAAAAGAAGTCACCGCAATAGTCTTGGTCTAAGACAGCAACCGCTCGCCAGTCCGTATCCCATATAGGACCCGGCGAACTGATAGCGACTCGGTTAACATGTCTTTGTACGCCCTCCCGTACAATGGCACCGAAGGAGCTGCCGATCCCGGATACTCCTCCGGTGTCGAGGACCTGAACGTCTTCTACGAGGTACGATGCTTATACATGATACTACAGCTCCATGAGCATGGCGTGTCGATGTTGATGACGGTCGCCTTGAATATCTGAACCTTGCTAACCATTGAGTCTGTTTTATAGAGTGGTAACTTGGCCTGGATCATGACCTGTTCTGCTTTGGTTCTTCTCATGATTCCCGGTGTCGGTTTCTTCTACTCCGGACTTGCTCGACGCAAGTCCGCCCTCTCACTTATCATGCTGTCCTTGATATCAGTCGCCGTCGTCCAGTTCCAATGGTTCTTCTGGGGTTATAGCTTGACCTTCACCCACAACGAGAACGCCGGTCCCTTTCTCGGTGACCTGTCCAACTTCGGGTTGATGAAGACTCTTGCCCAGCCTTCAGTAGGCAGCTCTAACGTTCCCGATATCTTGTTCTGCCTATATCAGGGCATGTTCGCAGCTATAACGTAAGTTGGGAATAAGTCCACAATTTGAGTCTACTCAACCCCTCGCTGACGAATAGCACAGTCCAGCTCTCGCCGTTGGTGCTGCTGTCGACCGCATGCGCATCCTCCCCTGCATTGTCTTCATCTTTATCTGGGCAACCGTCGTCTACGATCCTATAGCATACTGGACCTGGAACGCCAACGGCTGGTCTTTCCAGATGGGTGGCCTCGACTACGCCGGCGGTACTCCTGTCCACATCTCGTCCGGCGCCGCTGCCCTCGCCATGTCGCTTATGCTTGGTAAGCGCACCGGCTACGCCAAGTCCTCCGGCCTGCCTTACCGACCTCATAACGTGACGTTTGTCGTTCTTGGTACTGCGTTCCTTTGGGTTGGCTGGTTCGGCTTCAACGGTGGCTCTGCTCTTGGCGCCAACATCCGCGCCGTCATGTCGCTCGTTACGACTCACCTTTCGGCCTCCATGGGTGGACTTACCTGGATGCTTCTCGATTACCGTCTCGAGCGCAAGTGGTCCGTCGTTGGTTTCTGCTCCGGTGCTATTTCTGGACTCGTTGCCATCACTCCGGGCGCCGGGTTCGTCACTCCCTGGGCCGCATTCATCTTCGGTATTGTCGGTGGAGTTGTCTGCAACTTCGCTACCAAGCTCAAGTTCCTATTCAGCATCGACGAGGCTCTTGATGTCTTCGCTGTTCATGCTGTTGGTGGTATCGCAGGAAACCTGATGACTGGTATTTTCGCGGCGTAAGTTCATTCGTGCTACATACCAGACTCTGCCTTTGAGCTTTCGATTGCTAATGAAATCTAGCGACTACATTACGTCTCTCGACCCCTCGCTCTCCGGTTCCGGTTGGATCGAGCGCAACTTCGTCCAGCTTGGTTACCAGCTCGCTGATTGCTGTGCCGGCTTCGCCTGGTCTTTCGTCCTCACTTGCCTCATTCTCTTCTTGATCAACTTGATCCCCGGTCTGAGCCTCCGTGTCTCGCCAGAGGAGGAAGAGGTGGGCATCGATGACGTGCAACTCGGCGAGTTCGCCTACGACTACGTCGAACTGCAGCGCCACACCAGCGATACTCACACTCCCGATGCCACCCCTGGCGCCACCGTTTCGTCCAAGACCAGCCAGCACGAGAAGAGTGGCGAGATGGTCTAAATGTCGGTCGGAACTTGGTTATGCAAGCCTCTTCCAATGGCGGGGCGACGATGCATGTTCCATTGATGTGATTTTGGTCGATATGTCGATCTCTAACAGTGGGTGCCACACAGCACCCACAATACCTATACGTAGTGTTCGATATCATGCAGTTCAGAAATATACCCCTTTTGCAATTGAGTCAACTATATACTCTCTATTTTACGATTACGTGCTGGCAGATGCGGTATCTGTGGTGACATCTGTGAGGCATTTCAAACTGTTATTTGTAGTATGGCTAAAACTTACGCGTCCAAAAGGTCTCGCCCGTCCAACACCGCACTTCAGGGATGTCTTTTCACTTGGCCCTATTGACGGTTCCTAGGTTTCTACGACTCTGTAAATTCTTAGCTAAAGGGTCTCGATTAGCATTGCGAGGCCGCATTTGCCTCTAGTTATTACCAGGAAGAGGTTTAACGTCGATCGAGTGAGACACCAGGCATCTGAGGTAAGACACCACCCGGTAGCACCGCAATGGGTTCGGACAAAGACGATCATCCTTCCGCGTCCGGTAGAGTTCTCTGCACACTCTGAGAACGCAGATAAAACGACCGAAACTCGCTACCCATTGTTTTGAAATAAAGGAGAACGAAGATGGCACCGCTGCCACGCTCCCTGCTGGGCCAGATGGCAAGTCGTCTTCCTTGCCTGTCATTACCATTATATTTTCCTGCATACAATCGAGCTCTCAGGAGTGTGTCATCATTCACACCGTCTTTTGATAATTCGTCTTGCAACTAGCCACGAGCAAAACCAACCACCTTGCCCCATGGCGACGGTACGGACCCGCCGCAGGGTCGGAGGGCCCCAGAAACCAATGAGCCCGACGGGCCAGCTGAAGCGGGTGCCCAACAAGGCAGAGACCAGCGCGATCCGGGACGCCAAGGCGGCGCGGGAGAAGCGGAAGCAGCAGGCGCAGCGGGAGCGCAGCACGACGAACAAGAACTTCCCGCCGCCTGGCGAGAACGTCGTGAGCAGGATCGCGCCCGACGGCACGGAGGAGCTGCCGCCCGTTGACGACGTGGTGCTCGTGCTGCGCGGCGTCGGCGCGCTCGACCGCGTGCAGCTGGCGCGCGAGGTCCTCAAAGAGATCAGGCGAGCGGCTCAGTACTCGGCGCGCGACGACGGCGGCGGCCGCGTGTGCCGCCTCTACGCGAACCCCGAGGGCACCGCCCTGCTCGAGAGCGTCGCCTACCCGCGCGGCATCACCGCCGGGCGGCCCGAGCTCGCCGTGCGCTCCGCCGGCGTACTGATACCTGGCCGTCCTGGACGCCCCATATACGAGGCCCCCGCCACCACTGCCTACCTTTTGGAGGACTCGGGGGAAGAGAACGGGGAGGTCCAGGATGAGGGGTTCGTTGACCACACGCCGGAACACGTCCTTGATACGCCCGAAGGCGACGAGGAGGAGGGGTATCCGCGGCCCGGATTTGGTCCCATTCCGGGGTCGGAAGCCAACGAGATGAATGAAGGGGAGGGCGAAGAGGGCGAGCGCGAGGATGGAGAGGGCGAAGAGCTAGTCGAGGTCGACAGCGGTGCCTCCTATGACGACCTCGAGTGGCTAGTGACGATGAATAACCCTACTAGGGAGCAGCATCAACAACAGCAGACGACAACGAAGAAGGGTAAGTACGCAAAGCCCCAGGTCCAGCCAGAGTCAGCGGGAGAAGGAGAGGGAGAGGAACCGGTCGAGGTCGGCAGCGGCGCCTCTAGTGACGACCTCGGATGGCTGGTGACGATGAATAAACCAACCGGGGAGAAGAAGCAGCAGCAGACGACGATGAAGAGGAACTACGCGAAGGTCCAGACCGATTCAGAGTCAGAAGGAGAGGGGGAAGGAGAGCAGCCGGTCTCTCCAACTCCTATCCCCTCGAAGAAGCCGACGACAACGGCGAAGAAGACGAAGAAGGACAAGAAGAAACCCCCACCGCCCGTGCGGACGGACTATCGCGACGAGCAAACCGGCCCCTTCGGCCCCGCCGTTGCCGCCCCACACACCCCGATCAACGTCACAGTGAACGCGTATCTCCAGAACGAGGGCCTCACGCCGGTGGATGTCGGTGATTCCGAGGCCCATGGGCCGGCAGGCTCCTCGGCGACGATGCCGATCAAGGAAAACACTAAGAAGGATACTCAGTTCGGCGGCATCGGCACCGGCACCAAGGGGCTGACGGTGAACCTGGATACCAGCGGCAGCGACTGGTTTGAGGGCTTTCTCGATGACTGATCGTCGGCCTAAGTAAGGGGGGTCTCGATTGCGTTGTGCTGGTTGTACGCCGGTATACCTGGTTCGTTCCTGATGGGGGCTGCCTGAGGTGGCCTGGCTGGGAGTCGTTCCGGCGAAGTGACTATGTAGGAGTCCGTGGGGTTGTCCGTTGAATCTGCTTGGACGGGGGAAGTATAGCGCTAAGTAGTGAGAGCGTGGTAGCGGATGGGTGGATACCTTCTCGGTTCTCAACTCGGGAAATGCGTTGTTGACAATTTTTGCGTCTCCAATATCTTCGTTTTAGCCCTTCCAAGCTCTTACCGAGCACCTCTTCTACACGTTTACAGTGATATAGTCTCTATCAGACTAATTGATTACTCCTTTTCCCAAATAATCACAGCTAATGTAAAACCATTATGATTCATGCTGCTGCGCAATGGGCTGGAACGGATGTCGTATTGGCCAACCAAGGCCCCTCTCCTCTCCGGCCTTTCATATGGGAATCTCGTCTCCAGTCTTTCATGTGGGGATTTACGCGTCTGTGATTGAGGCATAACGCAAAAGGAGAAGTTTCGGCCAACTGAATTAGCTAATCTCCTTGTACCTATACAGTTTGTATCCAGGTATGCGCATGCGCCGGTAGGTTTATACAACAACGACGTTTGGGGATCCGGGCAGTCAGACAAGCGGACCAATTGACACGTAACCTGACTGGGAACCATCCCGGCAAAAGCTCCCGTTGCCGTCCCATACGCACACCGCGCTACGCATACATCGATCCACCACCCACATCCCCCTATTAGTTTTAGAGCCGTGTATTTTCCTTAAGACACGGGCGTGTGCCAGTTGATCCCCACAGCTTCTGCTTCGTGCATGTTTATACCGCTGATGGCGCAACCGTGTTCTGTCACAAGCGCTCACCGAACCCGACGTGGCATTGTCGCCTCCGCCTTCCGCTCTCGGCCTCGTTTTCTGCAAGGGCCTGTCCAACCGTAAATTATATCCAGAGCATCACTCCTCAGCCCCCGTCTCTCCTGAGGAAGACCTCTATTAGCCCCCTCATCTTGTCCTCCACGGCCTTTCTCTCTTTTTCCTTGCCATCGCCTAGTCCGCCCGCGCGACATACCGCCCTGCCGAAGATCTCCGCCGCCCTCTTCTCCCAGGCGATGCGTCTCTGTATCGCCGCTTCGTCCACGGCGGCGGCTCCACCCTCTGAACTGCCAGTCCTACGGCGGCGGAAACTAAGCCCTATCGGCCTAGCACCGAGGACGACGCTGCGCAAGTTCAGAGCCTCGACGTCCGCCTTGCGTAGTGGAAGCAGCTCGTTGACAACCTTGCTCAGCATGGCCGTCAGGAAGACGAACGAGATATTGTGGTATGGCGCCGTAGCCAGGATGTCGAGGACAGCGCTCCTAGCCTCTTCCACCGCTTCCACGGTTTTGTTCGGGTTACCGAGGCTCGGTAGCGCCTGCTCGATGCGCGCCCACAGCGGCGCTGTCACGATACCATCCGGCATGCCCTGCAGGAAGAGCAGGAGGACCTCAGAGGTAGTCTCAAGACGGGTCAGGGTGGGTACGTCTGCGCCTAGCGCCTCGAGCACCGGTTTATCTGCTTCCAGGGCGTCAATGACTTTCGCGCGGTGTTGCTGGTGCTCCTGCGTCTCATATTCAGCTTCCCGTCCCAGTCCGATCTTTAGCCATGAGCGATAATCGAATGGCCATCCGGGGCTATCACGCGGGATCCCGCACTCCTCAGGGCCGAGCATGTTCTCGTCGGCAATGGCACGTTCAGCAAGCCGTTCGACGGCCTCCGTCAGCTTGAACAATTCCGCGGGAGATGAGTGGTGTACATCGAGACTGTAGGGTATAGCGCCGCTTTTGCCTTCCTTCTTGCGCTGCTCGACTAAAGCCCGTATCCCCCCGCCACGCGGGATACGGATCAACTCGTCGAGTGACCTTCCAAAACAGGTCGGTTGCCACGACCCGCGCACGAGGATGAAGTGATCCTTACCATCCGTAACCCTTAGCACGAGGACTTCCTCCAGCAACGTGGACTCCTCGTTTAGCGCCCTCACGTGTGCGAGATCGTGCACGTGTACACGTATGACGGTGTTAACAGTCTCGCCGGGTTCAAGGGTGATCTCATCCCCCAGGTGCTCCCGGTGCTGTTCGTCGTCTCGACTGCCGCCGCCCGGTGGCGGGACAAAGCTGAGGTTCAGCCAGTCGTACTGTTGGCTACCTGATGCATCCCCCGCCTGGCCTGGCTTCTCAACGAAGGAGAATTTCGCGGGCACACCGCCCGTGTTGGCGATCGTCAGGGACCGGCTCCGTTCGCGGAGATATCCAACTTCCCCGAAATCGAGTCCTTCGCCTCCGGTGGTGATATCTTCGTCCCCGTGGGCACCGGAAGGGTCCTTTCCGTCGACGACTATAGTGAGAGCCGGCCTCCCCTCGTTCTCTGCCCTATCAAGCTCCCATGCGACTTCGGCATGCACTTTAGCTTTTAGTTCGGGGACGACGGCGTCATAATCTAACGTAAATATGGCAACCAGCGGCTTGTGGTCCGAAGACATGATCCGTTGGTGGCTAGTATATACATCCAGATGGATTTTATCAACGAACCCATCTTTCGTGATAGAGTGCTCCGGGTCATCCTCGGTACCATCGTACTCATCGTAGTCGTAGGTCGGGTCTCCTGACGACAGGTTATCTCCGCTAAAATCCGTACTGGGGTCGTAGTCGAATAGGACATTCTCATCGTCAGCCGCTCGGTCTATCCCGCGCTGTTTCATTTCTTCGTCCTTTTTCTTCGCCTCGGCCTCGTCCTTACATTTCTGTCGATACGCCTCAAGATCCTTTCGCGTCCGAAATAACACGCGGTCGCACCAGCTAGGGGCACGCATCTTCTCGGACGAGTCGAACAGCCCAATAGTCCCAACGTCATATTTATATGTAGGTAAGAACGTAATAGGCCCTTCACGCCAACCCTCGTGGAATGCTTTTCGATCCCTGATAGCGCACTTGAGCTGGTCATGCGGTAACAGCGAGTCGAGCGTTGCTTGCAGAGATGCCGGGTCTTCATGCGGATCCGGAACAAAATCATCAGGATCAGGCAGCTCCTCGTCGTCGAAGCTTGTTTCGCGAGATATCATACTAGGAGTACCTGCGCCATCGTCGTCATCGGTATTATTACGCATAACGATGACGCCATCGTCTCCTAGGCGCGTTTTACTCGGTTTCTTGTTAAGGTCGTACTCGCCACGGGCGTGCAGGGTAAGAAGCCGTCTGATATCTTCTCCAGGCAAACCATCGAGGCGGAAATTGAGATCCCCGAACATGACAATGAAATCCTCGTCTCCTAACTTGTCCCCCTCGTCTTCCTCTACATCCCCAGATTGAATGGGGGTAAATTTTGTCTGTGTGATAATCTTGTTATAATCCCAAAATCGCCGATCCAGGCTGGCTTGGTCATGGCCAGAGGCAAGGTGACAATTAGTGAATACGAGGCGGGTGGTTTCACCGAGAACGAGTCTTGTCGAGACAGCGCCTTTGTTGCCCATGTAACCTAGCAGGCCGGTTCCTACCGACACAGTAGACTCATTTGATATAGTGGCGGCCACTTCCGGAGACGCGTATATCAGCAGAAGAAGGCCGACTAGTTGAGAGTTTGCGACGAGCTTGTAACCCTTGGGCAGAGCAGCTTCAAGAGCATCCCGCCACTTGGCGATGGAGCTGGGATCCGTGTAGAAAGACTGCTGGACGAGATTCAGGCTGACTATCTCTTGTAGACCAAGAACATACAGCCCTATCTGGTCTCCACCTGGTAGCGACTTTCCAGGATGCTGAGTATTCCGGTCCGTCGGATCCCCCCGGTCACCTGAACCTCTTCCTTCTCCTCGGCCACCTTCACTAGAGCTGTCCCCCGAAGCGGACTCCGTCTTGGATCGGTCTATTGAGCATTTCCCACCTTTTCTATCTTCAGACTCTTCCAAAATGCTCCCTTCGGACATGTGCAGATGGGCTAGATTTGAATCGAACCGGGGCTCCAGTCCCTCCCCGTCGACGAACCAGCTGGCAAGGTCTTTATCCGTGCCTGGACAGGCAGCGACATTCCAGGTGCCTACCTTTATACGTATGCGGTGCGGTCTCACATATTCATCCCTCCTCGCATGGACGGCACGCGAGAGGGAGAAATGGTTTGTGGATGGGAGATCACCCTGGTCAGCTGAAGCAACTGAGGGTTCACGGTTGGTGGAACCCATGGTGGAAAATTAAACACTTTGGAGGTTGGGAAACAAGGCAGACAAAAGGAGAAGAATCGAATAACAGAAGAAGATGCATATACTGCTGGCGCCTATACGCCTATCTCAGTTTGTGGTCGCGTGCTTCCAGATTCCCTTCGTAGCATGGTGAATTTGACTGGCGGTATAGGTAGAGATCAATAATGAGGCTGTGACGTTGTAGCGGGGCCGTGAATCTTAGCGCATCGGGTAATAAGGGGGAGCGAGTGAAGGCTGCTATTGGACGGCGGTCCGTCTTGTAGCTTATGTAAATGTTGACCCAAGTATTATTAAGACTAGAAAGCGATCAAGACGGATGGTGCTTAGCAATGGCGACGACGGAAGATTGCGAGGAATCAGAAATGTAAATACCACATAACTAGGAAATTAAAGAGGGACAAAAAGGCAGCTCCGATAACCTTTAATGGCAAGTCATCTGAACCTGCCCTGAAGTTGGAACGTGACGAGGTCACCCAAACTAGCGTAGGTCTTTGCTCATGGCAAAATAGGCGCGTCCTTATCGCGGTCCTTATCGCTTATTGGCGGCGTTAAGTACCTTGCCACCCTGCAGCCCGCTCAGCCTTCGCTAGGGTGCGGGAAGCCATCGTCACCGATAACTTGGGTACCTCAGAGGAGATTGGCGGCCAGGCGGATTGGTGGGGTCATGGTTAGGTACCTACATAACCTGCTTTTAACACAGAGCTCTACTTAACACAGGGGAGAATATCACATTTGACAACTTCGCCAAATTCAAAGTAATATACACGATAACAATTTTTAGGCACAACTACACCAAACGATAAGTCAAGTGCATCCGAGCCTTTCTCGCAATCGGACCCAAAAGAGAATTTCGTCATTCTGTCAGGGCCAAACTCTGTTCCGCTCCTCCCGAAAATGTCTCGGTCAACACCCCGTAAGAACCGAAACATTCAAGGCCAGCAGAGCAACAACTTCAACAGCAACAACAACAACAACCATCAACCCTCCATCTCGAGTCCAAATCGTAGCAACAACAACAATAGTAACAGGTCGCAATATGGCCACACGAGAAACAGCTCATCGCAGCGTCATCTTCGCTCACTAGATCAAGTCCCAGTCACCTCCGACTACGAATCAGACACAGTATACTACATGGATTCACAACCGCCTCCCGCATCAGCGGCCCTCGTGAACCGCACCAACACCGAGCTCAACCTCAGCGTCCTGAAGCGCTACCTGCCCAGCATATCGCACATCCTGTCCGTGGCCGCCAACGCTGTCGTCTTCACCTTCTCGCTCGACAACATGGCTTGGGAGAAGGCCAACATCGAGGGCCCCTTGTTCGTGTGCTCCCAAGGCAGCGCGACCGCCGACGGAGAATGGGGGCGTGATGGCGGGTGCGTGTTCGTGCTCAACCGGAAGGGGCTTGACAATCTGATTCTGGACCTCACTACCGTCAGCAAGCACGAGACGCAGAACGACTTGTTGATCTTCCGGGTGGAGGAGGGCAGCGCGGACGACAAGGTTGTCGGTCTCTGGATCCACCCGGAGACGGAAGAGACGAGGCCTACGAACGCCGCCCTCATCAATCAGGTGTGGAGCAGCGCGCGTACGGCGAAGGAGCAAAGAGAGGCCGTCGGTCTTGGTGGCGGGTCACAGGCTGCAGGGACGGATGTTGGACCCGCGATGCAGGCTATGGGCCGCGATGTCAGCGTCAGTGCTCTCTTTGGGCACCAGAACGGCGCGGGGATTTCGTAGGCACGTTACCGCTTTCAACTCAGAAGAGGGGCACGTGATCTAGTTTCATATCCCCTAAGGATTGTTGGAAGGGAAAGGCTGAGGCTACTATTGGGGTTTTGGGTGGGAAGTCGTACATGGCATTATGAGATACCCAATAGCACCGTTGGAAAGCGAATTGACTTGTGTTTTACATTAAACGTCCATGCATCCTACAATATAGGTATGCCCAAAAGCGCCTCATATCCCGATCATAAAGCAGATTCACTTCAAGGCAAAATATCTAGTAGCAGACTGCCTAGAAACGCCCCCAGATCCGCCGCCAATTAGCAACCGAAATTAGAGGGCCCCTCATTCCCCCCTTGAGCGTGGTCGCCTTGTCTGCCCAGCTGAGTAGTTTCACGAGGCTCTTGCCATCCAAGACCGCCGAGCTATCAAGAAACCCATGATATTCGCGGACCGATGGAAAGCTCCGCTTAGCGTACAGCGTCCAAAATCCTGCGTTACCGCGCAAGGTGAAGTGGACCGACCATGGAGCAGTCGCCAACCCGCCGAGATCTCCAACCGAGAGCAGCCCGAAGATGGTATACAGCAGCTCGTAAGGAAGCTCTTGAGAGGCTCGACTCGGATACGGGCGCTAAGGTCAGGCTCTGGTGATGAGAGGTTGAAATGTACGCTGCTGATCGTCGCCCTTAGAAGACCTTGAACCGCGATCGAGGTAGGCAAGGGGCCGGTGGCGAGGACTCCCTTGCGCTGCTCGCATCACCAGTACTGCTCCTGGGCGGAGCCGAGATCTCCGTAATACAGGCGCAGCGCCGTGCGATTTCGCGGCATGTCGAGAAGCGCCTTGTATAGCTGGTCCGTATCCAGCAACTTGAGCCGCGGAACCCCGGCAAGGGCCCACGCTAATATTTTGAGGCACAGCTTGTGAAAAGGAAATACGAGCATCTATGTTTTGAGGCCATTAGGTTGTTCGTGATGATGAGGCTAATGTCCGCGTGGCAGCGTAAGCGAGGTCTTGTTATGGACTCCGACGGTTCCTTACCGAGTCAGAAGAGCCGAAGGTAGCATAGCAACAACTGTTGCGACTGAAATAAGGGTCAACCATGCCTTGGCACTTAAACATACGGATCCGAAGTCAGTGCACAAGCAGAGTCCTGATATGAAAGCTGGTCTAGTGATTTGGTCAGCTCGTGAAACTTCGAAACTTTTGTTAACAGACGGAGCTGAAGATTTTTCCGATAGGCTCGCGGAGCTCGTGAGGAGAGTAGATATATACACCTGTTTTAGCCATTTGACCTCAACTTCACTGGTGACCTCCGGGTTATAGCTGTCCGTCTCGTTGTAGATGTCCTCTTCTTCTCCCTCTTCCTCTTCTTCTCCCTCTTCCTCTTCTTCTCCCTCTTCCTCTTCTTCTCCCTCTTCCTCTTCTTCCTGAGGACCAGACTTGCGGGGGTCATCCTGCCTCCCAATCTCGTTAGACCCCGCTACGGAAGCGCGCCCCCTCCTCTTGCTCCGAGCGAAGCGCTTAGGCCGCTAGCAACCACGATAGTGTCGAGAAGGGGCCCGCCGCAACCGGCGCAAAAGTTGTCCCAGAAGCTCCCGGTGTCGTTGTCCTCGCTGACCCAGGCGGCCGTGAGTTGCCCAGAACGCTCGTGAATTATGTCCAGCTTTACATAGATGATATTTCGGTAGCCCGGCCTGTGGCGCTCGCTGCCTAGAAGGAACGCTTAGAAAGCGAGCCGGTCTACGCCGCTTATACAGCAGTTAATTGAGACCCCCTGTCAGGGAACGTGTTGCAATTCCTCTTGATTCCAGCGTTGACGCATGATGTCTGGCGGGAGGAAGCAGGCTGAAGCTACATAGCTGCAAAGAAGTTGGGTTGTCAGCCACACCACCGCTGCCCTGGGCAGCCCTCTATCAGCGAATTCATCAAACCACACACCTCCTATCCCGACATCTCTGTTCTATGCCAGGAAAGGTTGCGCTTGCTTAATAGACACATTTATGCATTAGATATTCGCCATAGAAACCAGCAATGCAAGCAGTCTCATTGAATGAAGTGAGCCAGACTCGTCACCCCGACGGAGCCCACTACCCGGGCCGGTATAAGAGGATACCTAGTATCACATTCATTGTTCCAGCTCATTCATCTACTTAACACAAGCATTAAATCACACGTCATATATTTATATGTTGGATGAGAAAGACGTCAAGTCATACGTCCTCGGTATGACGTTTCAAACACAATATGCCCTGTAGCCATGTCCAAAATCTTCTACGAGCCCTTCAGGAGTAAAGGCTCTCGGCACCCAAATTCCCCTAAACAGTGAGCTTTTAATCATCTAGGAGAGCGTCTCTAGGAATCCGGAGATTCCCCCCGGAAAAGTGGGTCCACCCCTATTAGAGGTGGTGAAAAGGGTCACTAGGCAGTCCACATATCTCCATTATTCAACCGTTGAGCAATAGTGGAAAATACGGATTGACATGTGATTAACATGTGAATAATCTACTTAATCAGCTGTTATTCACGAATATATAAAGCCCTACTTTTCCCTCGTCGTTGCAGGAATTCCATAGCTCGATAGAATCATCAATTGACACATCTTGAGATTTCACCCATTCTTCCTCGAGCCTACCCTGCGCACTTTCACATACTAAATCCTCCCGGGTACCCTCATTGCTTCCTATAGGGTAGCCTCATCTGCTGTCGCACTCACATTTCTTACAGCGTCACTTTTGGCCTCTGACATTGCGTTTCAGCCTTTTGGAGATTGGGAACTATGTAATTGGAGCCCCTGGCTTGTGGCGGAAGTATTTTCGCCATTACAGGGCTATGGAGACTCTTCTAGTTGATACTAGAAATAACTGGAGTTCGGCGGTAATTTAGAAGTGTTATTTGGCTAAATCGCATTGCGGCCCGGCTCTCTTTCAAGGAGTCGATCACGACCAGTCACTTCGGGTTTGGAATCACCGTTCCAGTCTTTGGTAAGCGAACAGTCTTAGGGGTATATTGGCTACACTAAATGACAAGTATCACCATCCCCTATTGCCTATATCGACGACTTCCGGAGGTCGCAACTGTTGTTGCTAATTAGTATTGTGACCTGCATGCTTCAAGAGCAGGAACCTCGTGGAAATATTCTCCTTGATCATCACGTGAGCTTTCGTCTGGCTGATTTTTGTACTTAGCCTCCCGCCTTACAACCTCTCCGAAGTCAAGTTACACCTTTATATCGTGAACTAGCCACCCAGACGGATGACTAGCAGGTTATTAAACGAGAGTAGTACCGCTAAATTCACGGACAGGAACAACATGTATTGGTCAACCCATTTCCACAGGACTGCGCTGGTGGTCCCCGGGCATCTCTCTCGGCTGGCCATAGTACGGCACTAAGTGGGGTGGTGGTGGCTCGTAATACGATGGTTTCGATTCCCTTTGTGTGGCGTGGCTCTGGACAACCTCTAACCCTGGCATGACGTTCCCATAGTTCGGAGAAAGACGGTCTTGCCGCCTTCTCCTCCGTAGCCAGTAGACGATGCCCGCTAAGACTGCGACTCCCACTACGCCAACAGCAACCCCTATCCCCACCGCTATGCCTGTGGAAAGCACGCTTGCTTGAGGATCCGCTAGCGCCGTGGGGGCGTTGGCAGTCTCACCTGGCGTCTCAGTCGATGTTGATGCTGACGTCGTCGTACTGAGGCTAGCCGGCACCGTGACTAATGAAGTGGCCGACGTAGACGTCGGGGTAGCTGAGTTGGAGCTGGAGGATTCTGGTTCCGGCTCATCGGTGATTCTGAAATACGAAGAGCTCATGTGCCGGGCCGACAAGTTGTTCTGCTGAGACGCCCCGCCTTCGAACATCCATAGGAAGAACTTGTCAGAGTTCGAGAGGACAAGATCGAAAGTCTGGACCACGAAATCAAATTCCGTGACATCGCCAAACCGGGTCTCTTGATTTAGGTGAGTCAGCGAACAGTTGCTGGTTATTAGAAAGTTTGGCTCTCCTCAAACTCACGGAATAGTATAGGTCCGGGATTGGCACTTCCACCAATTTCCTGCCAGAGTGCAATTGTGTATTCTTTAAAGGCTGTCCTGTACTGGATCTTCTGGATCTCGCCGACTCTCCAGACGGCTTCCCGCTTTTCGGGTGGGTTGAAAAACTGACATGAGATGAGAGGAAGCGACGCTAAGAGGAGGAGCATGAGATGTCGCATTGAATAGGACTGGAAGGACATGGTTTCGTAAATGCAAGAGTAGGGGGGGGTTGACATTCGTCCGGCAAGCCCTCCCTTCAACTTAGGTATATCAGAACATCTTCTGTTTGTCTAGAAAGAAATTATGTTTCTGACTGGTAGAGGCTCCTCTGCGATTAGCGTTTGTAGAGATAGTTGAGTTGAGGAGACAAGTCGCGGAAGGGGGCGAAGACTTCAGGATCGTCCTAGCATGTCAGGTTATCCCCATCCGCCAAGAGCTACCAGATTGGCAGGTCCGTGGACAAGGACGGATCCGATCCATTGTTATTGCAGGGGCAAGTGGAAAAGGCGTGTGCAGGTGAGCCGCGCAAGTGCAGGTGTCGAGACTTCTCAACCTGAAACCAACACACTTTCGTGAACCTTCAAAAAAGAGTGAAGTCGACTCGTCGCTGCTCGCGCGACCCGAACTCCTGGTAAGGGCTGGCGCTTCAAGCAGCCGCGGTTCAAGATTTACCTTCAACCTTTGTCCAGCCCAGCGTATTGGCATCAATTATAGTGGGTATTCATGGTTCCAGAGTGCGGATGGGGATATTCGGCGCTCATGTGCGCATCGATTCCTAACATCTTAGAAGGGGCTGATGGACCTCACCTATATATATCGATACATAAGACTACGTATAAAGCTCAGCCGACCTTGGAGTCTGCTACACAAAGTAAACTACGATTGTACTAGAAAATCCGCACCAATACTGGTCAACTTCAAGCATATCCAATCCAACCACCATATACCTATGCCGGGACAGGTCCGTGGTCATTGCAATTACCCGCAGTGCAGAAGGTATCACCGTAAAGCAAACTGTTAAGTGGCCGTACCTAGATTTTCGCCTTGATACACGTTGCCTGGGGCCGACAGGGATAGGAAAAGCACGTTGGTTCTACGTGCAGAACACCTCCAGGGATTCTGGCCAATCATATAGTACAAATCCGTCTCAAGTCCACAGGTCCCCTTCCCCGGCCCCTGCTTGCCATTGTCAACATATTCCCTTTTTCAGTAATGACGCCAAGCGATACGAGGGTTACATAATTAGTTCCTTGGTTGGCGGTTACCATCTGAGGTACTAATGGCGCAAGATGAATCACAGAGGGCCGGGTAGCGTTGCGAAACTCACCTCAGTGAGAATGCCATGAGATGGAGTTAGGAGCCCATCCAGTGTTCGCGGGCCGAGTTGCTAAAAGCGCCCAGTTTTTTTTTTCAGCCATTAAGGCAATACCCGGCACAGGCACAAACAAAAACCGTTGGCGCTAAGCATGGTCTTGGTCCCCCACATATGTATCCGCTTGAGGGTCCAGGGCGTCGTCACAACAATATTTTGTAGTTACATAGTACGCTAAGCCTCATACAACTCACAAGGGTATATTTACAGTATTATTTGTTCAATCTGACCCACTCACCTTCCTCTAATAGAACACCTTTAGCTCTTTAGGGTCCTTAGTGAATAATCTTTTCCGTTTTAGAGCAACGCGCGGGCTAACAGTGACGTAAAATTGTTGGTGCTCCCTTGTGGTCCTCTACCAGATAATTGGCTGTTTGGTTCTCCATGCTCTTTAAGAGCAGTTAGGATGTTAATTGTTCAGTGTTATCTAATCCTGCAAGAGAGTAGCGAGGTGTCAGGGCATCGAAATTGCGCATTCTAAAAACCTAGTCGGGGCCGCCCACGCCTCCCTAAGAAGAAAGGAATAACGTATATCCCATAGTCGCACCGACTGACAAGCCTCACTTTGAAGCACTGGGGCTATATAATATAATAGAAAAACAAGAATGGATACAAGTAATCATCCAAATGCATCGGATTATACTAACCATAAGTAATTGAATTTTTGGAAGACGGCAATACTACAAGGCGCTTTGCTGTTATAGTGTCATTCCATTCCTTTTAAGGATGTGTGCCGGGGTAGGTGCCCCATGGCAGCATTGCTTCCCGGGTAAGGATGTGACATGTGGCCACCCATGGCCCCCCCCCCGTCCACACCCCCAAAAAACCCACAAGCAATGCGCGCTTTTCCAGGAGCCGCAATTACGGAGATCTTATCTTGGGAGTGGGTGCCTGTTAGGCGCAAGAAAAATCACTGGGCGTTGGTAGCGCCGCGGGTTCCTCGCTCCTCCAAAATTAGGCAAGCTTCCACATACCTCTTCTCCCGAGTGCGATGGGCTTGTCGTGTACGGGCGCGAAACAGTTCTTTCGTGCGCAACTACTGAAGCGCAGCATATTCAATCGCTACACTACACTGCTTTGAATTAGTTGCGTTACTCTTACGTGGATACGCAGCGGAGAAGACGTCGTCGGTGGGAATCTCTGCAAGAATTCCTTTTTGTAGGACGATAACAAAGACGTTCATTACCTCCGATTTGAAGGCGCCCACCATTCTCACATGAGGTTCTCTGTCAGAAGATCCTCGTTCAAGATGTACCCAAAGCCTCCACCGAGCCGGACTCGATGGCTATACATTGCTGCGGCTGTTATTATACTCTGTTTTGTGGTATTTAATAGTCGGCTTTGGGGCCCAGTGTCCCCATCCCTGGACTTGATAAAGGAGATCGATAACAGCACCTTCGGCGTAAGTCCCCGCGCTTAATCTACAGCGTGGATAACGTCGCTCTAACAAGCGTTCTCTGGCGGATCAGTTCCAGGACATACTTGTCGTTGGCTTGCCGAGCCGAACAGACCGGCGCGATGGTATGATCCTACAAGCTGCTTTGAGCAGTATCCACATAAACTTCATTGATGGAGTCATGGGCGATACTATATTGGAAAAGGCCATTCCCAACGGCCCCGACCACAAACCCATACCGGGCCCCTCGATAGGGAGCTGGCGGGGCCACTTAAACGCTATCCAAGAGTAAGAAAGAAACCCAAGGTCGGAACTCCCAGGCCTCTATGAGGCCATGGAATGTCAATAACTGACTTGGGTACTGTGTTGAATAGAGTCGTCCGGAGGAACCTGACAACCGCCCTGATTCTTGAAGATGATGTCGACTGGGACGTCCGGATTAGGTCTCAGCTCCACGATTTTGCTTTGTCTTCCAGGGCTCTCATACAACCTCTGGTAGGCACGAATACCTACGCTGACCCTACCTACCCCCGTCCGGAACCGGACTCAGCAAGCCAAGATCCTGAAATTCCTTTCGACGCACTTCCTGCGACTGAACAGCCTCGGGTGTCACCATACGGCGACGACTGGGATGTGATGTGGATCGGGCACTGCGGGATGACTTTCCCGTTTGAGGACAACCGCGATGCGCCTAGGGGGCGCGTGATCCACTTAGACGACGACACCGTCGCCGAGAAGAGGTATCTGTGGTCCTTTAATGACCCCTTCAAGCTCGTGCGTGACTACCCGGAACACACGCGGGCGGTGCACCATGCGCAGGAGGGCGTCTGCACCCTGGGATATGCGGTCAGCCAGCGCGGCGCGCAGAAGCTGCTCTATGAGGTCGGGCTGAAGGACGTGAGCGACGGCTTCGACATCCTCATGCGGTTCTTCTGCAATGGCGGCAAGGGCCGGAAGCCGCACCGGTGTCTCACTGTCCAGCCGGGTCTGTTTCACCATTTCCGGCCCGCGGGCGCTTTAGCTTTCGAGAGCGATATCAGCAGCCACGGGGATGGGTTCAGAGATCGTGAGTATACCGATATGGTGCGTTGGAGCGTGAGGTTAAACGCCGAGACAATAATGGATGGGGGGACGGTGTTTCATGACCAATACCCGAATGGTGATCCATGACAGAAGTAGGGCCATGGGTTTCCCGCTCTGTCTTAATGTATAGCGCGCGTCTTACTGGTGTTCAACCCCTATTTTTCACAGTTTTTCATCTTCTCCGGCGGCTTCCAAGGCTTGACACCAAAATGTATGTTAAGGAGTCTGGGTTCAGATTACTATGGGCTGAATGGTCTACATTATCATCAAGATTCATACTTGGCCCTTGAATGCCCTCGTTTTAACGTACTGAGCTTGCGAAGGGAGTGTAATGGGGGTTATTGTGTCGTGTTGTGGAAGACCTGGCAATGCCCTGGAGCTCCTGGACCCCTTAACCCTGGTTTTTAACCCGACCTTATCATTACTTTTATTATTGACCTTATCGCCGACCTGACCGAACTAACCTAACCTAACTGACCTTGCCGTCGATACCCTTACCCCGGACCGGGGAGCTCCCCGGCTGGGAGCGTATAACAGCTTGCGAGGCTTGCGCCAGCAGGCCAGCCGTCACACACAAGGGCTGTCGTTAACCTGGACCGTCGTCTTGGAATTTGCACTTAAAAGAAGGGCATATGTTGTGCTTGCCACAGCCCGCGGTGATCTCACGTAGGTGGGACAGAGTTAAAATCCTGTAACACCCTCTAGTTGAGATAATAAGAACTGAACAAAATACCAAGCACAGTCTCTACCTATTAAGGCTTTAACCTTTACGTATCTACCTTGCTTATATTCTACATCTTAGGCTACGTAAATTTAAAGGTTATATCACATTTTACAACGTATTAAACCTGCAACATCGATATAAATGATTAACTATTAAATGTTCGGATAAACTCTCGTTTCCATTAAACTTTCAGATTAATTCTAAACCTTAATGGTTATCACGGTACAAGGAGGCATCTCCATAATAGTTCAGCTCAATTCGAAGCAAACAACTGAAACGGCTGGCAGCTGGGGCCCTGCTGCACTTAGAGCAATCAATTTTTATTGGTTCAAAATTTCATGCAACCAACCACTTTTCGATTAAATGTAAGCCAGCTATATAAGGCTTAGGCTAGCGATCATCCAATCTTTTCCACCACTCCAAAGCAGCTGAATCTGAAATGCGGGGAAATTCAGGAAGCTCAATGAATATTATTGGCCAAATCCCTGCCAAGAAGGACCAGCCATTCTCAGCCAAAAAAATGTGGAGATGGGTGGTTTCGAAAGACCCGAACGGTTTACTGAAACTGATTCTGAATCCCCACAAGTAGGTGGTGCTGAAAGTCTGCGAACTGCCCCTAAGTGTTATCTCACGGAAGACGATAAGACAGCAGAATACAAATTTCTCGATAACTGCATTACCTTGAATGAATGGAAAGGCCCCGCTGCACGCAATATGAACGGAATGAGTTGGTTGGTCTAAAGTCCTAGTCAGCATAGATCAAATCCGATATATCTGCTGTCTTACCGCCTTCCGTCAGATAAGCTAGTTTCCGATAGACGGCCAAAGAGCGTCATCACAACAGTTTTTGTAGCTACGCCAAGCCTCATTTTTATTCGCTCAATATGAACCAATCAGCTTCCTCTAATAGAACCCCTTTAGCCTTTACGGCTGTTAGTGGCTAATCGTTTCTGTTTTAGGGCAACACGTGGGCTAGCAGTGACCTAAAATTGTTGCTACTGACGCCTTGTGGCTATTTATCAGATAAGAGCTAAGCGGCGGGATTGTTATAATTATTGCTTCAGCATGTTATCCCGTCACACATAGGCCTGTGCAGGCTTGGCGGTGGCTACTGGCCGATTTCCTCATGGCTGAGTAGGACCGTTTCGAAAGTGTGAGGTCACCTTATGGCCTCGTATCTCTGATGCAGCCACCACCAAAATGTCATATATATTTCGCTAACCCACCATTGCATAACTTAGCGGTCCTTTACTTTCATCTTACAATTTTCAATTGGATCTTATGCCTCACGGGGAGTGGCACACGCCGAGTTCTCACAATCAGTCATGGCCGAGACTGCTGTCTCCCACGGTCTGGAAGCCAATCACGTCTCCAAACCCGCGAAGATTGCCTTCAAGAAGGCTGTAATGTTCTATACGGTTACCTATATCCATGCGTACATCCATACAATCTGGTCTCGGAATCGCGCCTCCTATTTCTTCCAGTGGAGAATGTGGTCGCTATCCTCGCCGCAGCTGCTGTTGCGGCGGGGTGAGTCTAAGAAAGGGCCGATGATCAACTTCGCCAAATATCATTCGCTATCACGAACCATACAACTAGGCAAGGGGGATTACACCAAACAACCAAAGAGTCAGCTGGTTTGCGAGGAGTTGCGACGCGACAAGAATTTTCTGCACCGTAGCGACTATCACTTTGCCACAGCGGAGGGTAGCAAGACGGGGGACAAAGTGACGTTCCGCTGGCGCAAGAATAAGCAAAAATTCCTCAGAACGGTCTACAATTGCGTAGACGAGGATGGGAGAGAAGTCGCGAGGCTATTCAGCGGTGGTATGGTCAATGTAGCAAAGGCTGCCGAGATAGACCTTCTAATTGGGTTGGATCAAGGACTTGAGGAGCTCCTGCTCATGAGCGCATTGGCGGTCTGGGCTATGGAGTATATGGGACTACGAAGCGTGTTGCCCGGGTATACCGCTCGCAGCAAATGTTAGGTTAGGGATAACCGAAAGTGCCCTGTACTTTGGTGAATGGATTCGGGACGTCATAATCAACCATCCAGCCTTCGATCCAATGCCTGAAACGGTCATAGACTCGTCCGGGGACCCTTTCGAATCCTATGCCACAATAGGGAGTGGTGGAACTGTAGCCTATCCTCCGAGGCCGGTTTTTTTTTTTTTTTTTTTTTTTTTTTTTTTTTTTTTCTTTCCCTTTCACTACGGTCATCCTCATGGGATCTTGCCAGTGTTAACTCGCCTTGCGAACTCCTGGTTCCAGACAGCCAGTCTAATCCACAATATAAGACTGTTTCTTTTTGTAGCCTCGGTTCATCCACCACGGACTAGGCATGTCAAGGGAGGCAACGCTATAAATATCCGCACTGCAGCAGGACCGACGCCCTGGAAGGTTCATTACTTGAGAAGGTTCTCTAAAAATCAGTGGAAGCTCCTGCTGAGAGCCTCCCAGCGCTTGTTACACGGCTTGGGACTTCGAACGGCCAGTAGTCAACCAACCCACAATACTCTTCTTCAGAGCTTGGTAGTAATCGTAATTCGTATCCTCCAGTCTGCCGAAGGGCTACTCCAACGTTTCGAATGTCACGCGGACTACCTATCCGGATACTAACATGCCGAAAATCTGGCAATTTTCACTCTCGGCGAGAAATCCAACATATTCTTTCCGACGGCGACTACGTACGTAGAAAATCAATGAGGTGTTAATATCTTGGATTATGGCAAAGATCGGGCGCTCGAACTGCGTTAGTAGTTCAAGCGTAATATAGTTATATATTCATACATAATACCTCTGGGAAGGTATTACGGACTAAGGCGACCCCTCCACCAACGCTCCACCCCATCAACGCGCCACCCATTTTTGAAGCCATCAACAACACAACCCTTCAGCGCAATTAAGAATATCTCAACAACCACTTAATCAATTAACTTCATACTAACAGCCACGTACAATGATGCAATCAGGATTATAGTCGCTATCTTTTTCGCTTTCGGAAGGTTCGTCTTCCTGTTGATTTCGCCGAGTAACAGTAAAGGGTCCCTTCGCAAGGGCCCCAAGCCCTACCTTTACCTTCTTGACCGATATCATCCTTACGAAATCCTTATTTGGCTCGGGTTGTACCTTTTTACGTTTTTTAGGTTTCGCTTTTTTAAAGGTTATAGTTAATTAGCTATTGTAAACCTCGGCGGCGGAAAACTTGTTCGTTTTTTCGTTAAAGGCTTTCGCGAACTTGCGGAATAAAAGCCGTATAATAGGATTTCCGTAACTTGGATTAATTTCTACCAAGGATTTTTCGAGTCGAGTTAAATCCCTGGATAATTTAAATATTTTAACATTTAAAGCAATTATTTAAGTAAGGAAGTTAAAGCGTAATAAAATACGAATCGATTTTAAAGTAAATGCATTAATTTTTTTTTTAACGTATTTATTATTTAATACTTTCGCCTTATTAATAAAATACAAACTTATTACTTTTTAACTTTTTAAGATATATTTCGAAGTTATTATAATTTCGTATTATATTTTCGAAAACGTTTAAAAAAATCGGTTTTATTTATAATTTCGGAAACCTGCCCGTAATAACGTTTCCGGAACTAATAATGGAATTTCCGCTTTAACGTAATAAATATACTTATATTAAAAAGCTGGAAAATATAAAAAACGTAAGCAGGTAAAAAAATAATATAAATTTTATTTTAAAAATATATTTATATAAAGTTTTCGGTAATGTAATTGTTATGGCCGTCGATAACTAAAAACCTTTATTCGTTAAAGTTTTCGAGCTTGGTATTAAGAATAAAAATTTTACGAAATTATTTTAAGCCGATTTCGGTATTTGTCCAGCCGTTTTTTAACGTAATAAAATACCAGCTTTTATATATTTTATTATTTAAATCGGGAAATTATTATTGTTATACGTTAACGTTATTAAAGATTACGAATAATAATAACGAACGTTTATTAATATTAATATATACGATTATAATAATTTACCTTTTTTTAAAGGTATTTTTTAAAAAGATAAATTTTTTAAAAGTTTTATTAAAAACGCAAACGTTTTCCTTTATGCCTTTTATTATTCCGATTTCGTTTGCGTTATATTAGTTCCTTTATTTAATAGCTTTAATTTCCGGTAAAGCGAAGCGTCCGAATAAAACGTTAAGGGAAACCGGGGAAGCGTTATTTAAACGTTTATAGTCGATTGTCGTACTTTTAAAAGTCCGTATTTTAAAATGGCGACGTAAAAATCGGGTTACTTAACCTTTTTTTAGGCGTTTAAGGTTGCCGTTATTAATTAAAAGGCGTTATGCGTATAAACGAAATCGGGAATAAGGTAATACATAACTTAATTAACTTTATACGATAACTTAATAGGTTAAAGTTTCCTTTAGATTCGTAATAGCTTTTAACGAACTTTATTAACTTTTTCTTTTATCGGTACGCCTTCGATACGGCGTATTATATATCGTTTGTCGACCTGGTATCCTTTAAAAGCTAAACGTAAAAATTTCCTACGTTTTATTTCGTTAATCGCTTGCGCCGTACGGAATTAAGCTGAAAGCTGCATATCGTTCGAAAGCGTAGATTCTGATAAATAAGAAGATAATTTTTTCAATTTTCTAAAGCGTTGTTGAGAGGTCTTTTATAAGGAAAGAAATCAGTAAGTGGATCAACGCGCAACACGGGTGTGGGGTGGCGCGTTGATGGGGTGGAGCGTTGGTGGGGGGGTCGCCTTAAATCTCGACCTCAGCGACGAATTTCCGCGACGAATTTCCGCAACATTTTGTAGTTTCAGTAGCTTGTTAATTCAACCTTGTCAGCTCAACATATGTCAACACCACTACCGTCGATTATCATCTTCCAGTACTTTGAGGCGAAGCTTTGTCGGCGACTATGTACTTAAGTACGGTTTATGAATATAGCTACGGCAATCATGTATTTGGCAGGAAAAGAGGATCTAATTGCCCCCTTTATTTGAGGACTTGTCGGCAATTGGTGCTTTCAGGTGTTGCCGGCTGGCAGGCTTTGTTTGGAGCAGGCAGCAGAATGCTGCCTGGGACAGCCTTTGTCTACGGACGATCCTTTGTCAACCAATCGTATATGTAAGGGCGATTGCCCGTGGACTAGATTTGTCCATTCCTAGAACAGAGTAAGAGAACACACACAGAGCTACGCCAACTTTCTGCATTCGATCACTGTAACTGCTGACATGGTAGCATCTTTTGGTTGATTGGCAACCTAGCACGTTATACGAAGTAGTTAATTGCAGTTTAAAAAACTAAGTCAATAAAAAAAGCACGAAACTCAAGAAAAAGCCGCTCAGCTAACGATTTAAGAAAAAGTCGAATAGCAGTTAACGATAGCGAACAAGCATACGAACGAAAACCCTTTCCCTTTTCCCTTGCCTGGACCTCCTTCCGATCAGAAGGTTCCCTAAAACGAAAAGTTTTTCGGCAAGGGAGAACAAAAGTACGAAACATCCTTAGTAGGAAACGTTTTACTACCTTAACAGCCGTTAAAAACCCCTATTTAAAAACAGCAACCCGAAGCCGACTTAAATAAGCTTTACATATCCTTAGGTATTAACATAAGTAGCATCAAACGTAACGTTAGGACGCGGGAAAAAAGATATTAACAGGTCGAAAATAATGTTAAAGAGCTGAAGTTCCGGAGCGAAAAATATAACGATATAATAAAGCAGATAAACAACATAATAATACAGTTATTGGATACGTTCTAATTTAAGACGCGGAATTTTAAAAGCTTGCGTAGTACGAATATGCAACCGAAAGTATTGCAAAACGCTCCGCCTAAAATTAAGGCGAATAATTCCAAGGAAATACTTATCGTACTGGAAAGCGATGTAAAAGAAAAACTGAACCTTAAGAAAAAAAAAAGCGAAAAAAAAAAAGTAAAGCTACCTAAGTTATTTAAGGGAAAAAAAGTGGTATGTAACAACCCTAATAATTCAAACAGTTCTTTATCCTTTTTTTCGGATTCGTTTAAGGGTCCCTTAAGGAAGAAGAAAAACCGTTACAGCTTCCTTAACAGCAGTTCTTCCGGCTCCAGCAACTCAGACAGCTCCAGCGAGTTAGGTATACGCCTAAAGGATAAAAAGGATTCCAAGAAGTTTAATAACGATTCGAAGCTCCGTTAAAAATGCTTCGACTTTTCCTTAAATAAGGAAAATTACTTATTAAGTTGGGTTAATTAGGAATTCTAGAGTAACGCTTTTAACCTTACATTGGAAAAGATTGGCTATAAGGACGGAATAAAGCTGAAGTAACTGGATTAACTACGTTTCGCGAAGGTTATTACCAAGACCTGCAAAAGGGCGCCCTTAAAGTTAATCATAGGGATTAAGAAAAGGACGAAGATGTTAAGAACGTTCCGGAAGACCTATGCAGTAACGGGCAAGGCCCGGCAAAGGTCCCTTTAGAAAGAATTAAGCAAAATCACATATAATGGAAAAAACCCAATCCAGTTTACCACCAAATTTTAGAAGCTTTTGCAGGAAGTAAAGGGCTATGGTATAAAGCTTAGGACCGAAAAACATATTACCATGTTTCTTATTGCTGTAAAGGATAAGGCTAGCAGCTGGTACAAAACAATGCAGTTAGTACTGCGGCAGACGGATTATTCCTTCTAGCAACTGATCGACGATTTTAACAGCGAATTCCACGACCGTATTAATAACAAAAAGAAAAATAACGGACGGTTTTACAATGTACAAAAGGGTAAAGGAAGTAACAACAACTTCCGGGATAACAAGCCCGCATGGAACAAGAACAAGGAACCACTTTGCTTTAACTATGGCAAGTACGGATACCTAACGAAGGATTGCCCTAAGCTCCAGAAAAAGAAGAATAGCAAAGGTAAAAAAGGAAAGTAAGGCCGAAATAAAGGCCGAAGTTAGGGTAATAATAACAACTAAAGCAACAGCTTTCGTAATACCCGCAGCAATACCCGCGGTGGTGGACCGGGTAAAAAGCAGTTTATTTTTGAAGGCTTGGAAAACCTGTATCGTTCCAGTGGAAAAACATTTAGCGCTTATATTAACGAACAACAGCTTTAGGACCTGATGTAATGGTATAATAAGACGTTTTAGGGGGCTAAGTACCCGGAAGCAATTGTTATAAAGGGCGACTAGCTTGTAGCTTTAGTAGCCTATTGCCCTAAGGCTATAGTGGCCGACTGCATTAAGCTGTAAGTAGCTGACTGCTTTAAACTGCAAGCGGTTGACTGCCTTAAGCTGCAGGCGGCTGACTGTTCCGAAACGATAGCTATAGTAATTAAAAGCCCTAAAGCAACTATTATAGGTAATGCTATGTTGTTATATGTCCATTTATCCATGGAGGATAATAAAAATAAACTGTTTTAGGATTTAAGAATAAACGTTAACATTACGAATAATATTAAGGACTTCGAAAAGAATTCGGTTTTAAATATCAAAAATAAGGGAATTTATATTATAACAGGCGGAAAACTTGTTATTGCTACTGCCGTTAAGATAGTAAAGTAACCCTTAAAGGGGCCCCGTAAAAAGAATAATAAAACCATGGTAAAGTATACGTTATATATTAATAACTTCCCCTTAAAGGTGTTTTCCGGAAAGATATTTTACAGAAAAGGTAGTTACTTGAATCGAAATATTTTGGTAAACCCCGATAGAACGTAGTTGACGACGATCAACGTATTTCGGAAAGGTTTCTTCTTATAGCTTTATGGAAAGCCGGAACCTATTATTAAGGCCCCGGAGTTGACGAATAACGAGAATTATCAATAGGGATACGGGTTAAAGGGGTTATTCGGTAAGGAAGACGGCGGTAACCTAGCCAACGACCTAAGAAACGCCCTTGTAAAGGCCTTTAAAAATGGTAAGGTCTTTATAACGGACGAAGTTATGAAGAAAATTATCCTATGGTACCGCCGCTTCTACCACCCTAGCACTAAACGATTAATTTGGATTATCAAGAGATTTACGGGGATAAATTTAAACCCTAACGATATAAAATCGCTTTTTTACATAACGTATAACGAAAAGAAAATACGGAAGATCCCGTTTATAAACCCCCAAAAACGAAAACGATATGTAGGAAAAATTATTTGGTATAATATAGGCTTAGTTAAGCCCGTTAACATCGAAAATAACAGTTACTTCGGTTTTATTACAAAAAACCTTTCGCGTTATAGAAAGTACCATTCGTTTAAAACTAAGAACGAAGTATAGCAAAGCTTATACGCGTATATTATACGATTAATTAAACGTTTGGAAACGGTACTTTTTAATGCAGAAAGTCGAAGCAAAAAAGTGCAGATTTTACGCCTAAACGGCGGCAGGGAGTTCGGCATAACCATGATCGAAAAGTTCTACGCAGTTAAAGGTATTAAATTGGTAATTTCCAGCTTTTATAATTAATATTAAAATAAAGTTGCAAAAAAAGGTATCCAGTTCCTATAGGACGAAACGTATGCAATTTTAACCCAGATAAAAATACCGACATATTTTTGGAACTTTATAATAAAAGTTATAATATATACAATTAACAGAACAGAATAATTTACGGTAAAAGATATAACATTAATCGAATATTTTAAAAACGTATTCGAACCTGATAAGTTTTACAAACCTAATAACGGTTACCTTCGAATCTTCGGTAACAGGTGCATAATCCTGATCGATAGGAACTACAGGACTAGGTTAAAGAAGTTAACAACCCGTAAAGCAAAAGGCATGCTGCTAAGATATTAAAAGATACACAACTACAAGGTATAGCTCCTAAAGGGCGGTAAGTTGCTAACAACATTACACGTTATTATTTATAAGGACCTAGAAAAGCCAGGTTAGCCACTTAACCCTAGAAACATTATTCGGTCGCTTCCATAACCCGTATAGAAACGCTTAAGATACCGTCAAAGACAGAAAGGTATCGGAATAAAAAAAAAGGACCATAACGTTGTTTTTAAGGACGATACGGACCAGGAAACTAAGAAAATCAAGCGTAAAAAGGGACGCCCGAAAAAAACAGTCCCCGACCTATATACCTTGGAAGCCCCAAATAAAGCCCCTAAATTAATGCGTAAATTAAAGCTGGCTTTAACCTAAAAGGGCGAAGATTATGGCCTACATACCTTCCATTTTAACCCATTAATAAGCGACGATAACAACGATTTCTTCGGTAGCAACGGAAATATTAATCAGGCCATCCGAAACATTTACGAATACCAGCAAATAGTTAACATACTAAAGAATAAGTACGATAAAATTTTTGAAATTAAGGACTTAAAATATATTAACTTAGGCAAATTATCTACCACCTGGAAGCTATTCGTAACAACGGATAACGGCCCGTCCTTAAAAGAAGTTATAAAAAACCCAAAACGAAAGATATAGCTTAAAGCAATCTTTATTAAAATTAAAAAGAACCTTTCGCGTAAAACCTTTAAGTTTACCCCCCTTAGCGAAAAAGTCCATGGACACCTTGTAAATGCCAAATAGGTACTAAGAAAGAAATATACGTTTACAGGAAAACTAAATAAGTATAAAGCCCGTATCTACGCGAAAGGGTTTACCTAACGAAAAGGAATTAATTATAATAAAACTGCAGCGAACATAATAAGGGCTGTACACTAAAGGATTTTAATAGCCCTGGCTACCTATTTGGGCTAGTACATACTTTAAATCGACTTTATCGCTGCGTACTTAAATGGCAAGCTAAAGGAAGATATTTACATAAAGCAATTCCTTATATTAAAAAAGTATTTCGATACGTACCCGGAAGACAAAAAAGTACATCGGTTCTCTCCTGAAAAGGTTATCAAGTTGATGAACCCCTTATACGGCCTGAAGCAAGCCGGAGCTGCTTGGTAGGAAAAAGTCAGAAAAATATTTGCGAAGCAAGGCTTTTACCTATTGATTTCTAATGATGCGATTTACTTTAACCCCAAGACTGGCTGTATTATCGCCTTATACGTCGATGATTTTCTGCTTTTCGGAGCCAATAAATAGTACCTTAAAAGCGTTACCAAGGAGATCGCTAAGGACGTTCCCATCAAGGACTTGGGAAACGCGGATTGGTACCTAGGTGTACGGATTGTCCGTTCCTTATCGACTGGCGACGTCAGACTAGACCAGCAACAGTACATTAAAAAGTTACTGAAGTTTGTAGGCCTGGATACCATAAAAAAGGAGCTTACGTTATTTGTTAAGGATCATTTAAAGCATGCAGTAAGACATAACGGCGAGGCTAGCAAAGAAGATACGTTCGAATACGCAAACCTGGTAAGGAAATTTAACTTTTTAAGTTGCATTAGTAAACCAGATACAGCGTTTATAACGTTAACTTGGGCGAGATTCATAAGCAACCCATCCCCAAAACACCAGGAATGTATTAAAAAATTGCCACGATACCTAAACGGCATAGCAAATCTATCTCTTCGGTACCGGAAGCTAAAGCGAAACCACCCGCATCAAAAATACAACAACCTAGGGTTGTTCGGAACAGTAGATACAAGCTTTGTAGATAACAGCGAATCGGCGAAGTCCACAATAGGGTATATATTTTTCATAACTAAGGCGCCCGTGTTATGGTTTTCAAAGTTACAAGGCGTTATCACGAAATGTACTACGGAAACAAAGTACGTAAGAACAGGAACAGCTGCAACGGAAGCAACTGGAATTAGGAACTTTTTAACAAAGTTAGAACTTATGCCTAAAAGTTCCATTCCTATTCTGGAAAACAATATAAGTACACTTAAGTAAATAAAGGAAATACAGATGTCAAGAAGAAAACGTTATATTCGAGTTAAATACTATTACGTACGCCAGGAAGTCCAAGTAGGAAACATCAGCTTCGAATACGTAGAAAGCAAAGATAATCCTGCCGACGGTCTGACGAAATTACTTAATAAAGCAAATTTTAAACGATTTATACAAAACTTGGGACTTAAGAAAATACAGGATAAGTTAAAAGGTACTTAAGATTGTTAGTGCAACGGTTAATCACAGACCGCATTCGGAAATTGATGCAAAGACTAGGGTTTAATCCCCGTATAGATTGGTTGTGTTTTTAGATTTGATTTTGGACTTTCGGACTTTCCAGCCGCGGCCACCTGACGCAAGAGGGCGTGTCGGCAATTGGTGCTTTCAGGTGTTGCCGGCTGGCAGGCTTTGTTTGGAGCAGGCAGCAGAATGCTGCCTGGGACAGCCTTTATCTACGGACGATCCTTTGTCAACCAATCGTGTATGTAAGGGCGATTGCCCGTGGACTAGATTTGTCCATTCCTAGAACAGAGTAAGAGAACACACACAGAGCTACGCCAACTTTCTGCATTCGATCACTGTGACTGCTGACAGGACTATAGTTTTAGTTTACACGGTACTCTGACCTATTAAACGGACTCGTATTTGCAAGCGAGCAACTGGATTTCGGATTTCCCAGGCCATAGCACGACCCGTGGTGGTAATTATGAGGGGGTCAAGGTCCATTAGCACCTTCTGTATCGACGTTATTACCACTGATATCTCGGGCATAGCTGGAAGATAGGCTCTATATGCATGTCATTACCATCCATATAGCAGTTCCGCCATTTCATCCTGCTGGATGATAGGTCTAGAATACCTATATCTCCACGGCCCCGTTTGTACGCCGCCGGTGCAGTCCGGCCAGTCCATGGCTGCTGAGGCGTATTCTGTAACACCGGATCCTTAATAGCTCTGTTACAATACACGTACGAGAAGGCTCGCCGCTGCTTCCACGCCTCTGTCGGCTCCGCCTCAGAAACACCACCCCCAGAACCGTGGCAACTATGAGAGGAAGTCGACCGAGAACGCCGGCAATAACCCTTCCAAGGGGTCGTGGAGCAGCTGGGTCACGTTGACTCGACCAGTGCCGAACCTGCTGGCCCTTGTGATGGCAAACTAGTCACACTAGCCGGAGGCTTGGTGGGAAAGATGACGTGGTTTCCGAGGTACTGATGGAGCTTATTGGGGCGAATGCCGCCGTCCTTGGAGCTTTGACGTCAGCGTCAGTTTTCCAACGGTCCCTTGCAAAACAGTGGAGTTGAGTTCAGGCGGAACCCTGGGTTTTCCCAATACAAGCCAAGTAGGAACAGAGCTCGCAACTCTGACTGCATTACCCTTTTCCTAGGATGGTCCGTTTCCGTCGTGGCCAACTGTCAGAGGAAATGGCGAAGTACAGAGTGAAGGGCAGAGGAAGAAGCCTAGCTGGTAGTTCATCGTATAGGTAGTAAATAGATGACCATCAATGCCTGCCTTTTTCTAACTACTCGGGGGCCAGAGCCCCCCTATACATATACAAACTAAACCCTCGCTAGTGGGGCACTAGGCCCCAGAAAGGGGCTCACACCTTGGCACCCCGACACCAACCACGCCGAGTCATATATACCTATATTTATGTATAATATCCTTCGCTAATAAATTCTAACAAAGTATTCGGTGTAGTACAATCATGTCTAAATATGAAAACGAGCCCAAGTGAGAATAAAGGGGTCTAGCCGCAATGACTTAGAGAAAAGACTGGGGTTATGTGGAGTAATAGGTCCTGCATGGATGACCATAAATCAGAGAAAGATAAACTCAACGGAACTGGAAGGGCAACAAACTCCCAGCCCGAGCCTCAACGCTGGACCCTGCAGGATCCAAACTCGCACCCGCCGGTGGAAAGCCACGGAGGCCGGTGATCTCGTTGGCGGTACATGGGCCCATGTGCAGCACACTATGCTCTGGAACTCTCCCATCGCTCGTCGGAATCTGTAGTGCGATAGTCTCGGTAATGCCTGGATACTGAGTGCGATGGCCCTGCTCACTGACATCGGCAGTGTCCGCAGCAAATATAAGGCCGAACTGTCCTCCAGACACGAGTGCACTGGTAGCATTGTCGTCAGGGAGCGTCACGTAGGCTAATCCAGATGTGAACGCAACCCACCTAGTCATCAGCTTCATGTTAGTTACTAGATAATACAAACTTCTCATAGGGAGGGTACTTGCTGGTTGTGTGGTGCATTGTGCACGCCGCCGTCAAAGTTGGACGGAAGGATTGTGTAGGTCAAGTTTGCAACGCTACCCAGCATTGTTATTGCTGTTCCGGCCGTTCCAGGCTGAGTGGAAATATTGAACGGCTGATCCATCTGCCAGCATTCGAGCGTCGAGGAGCCATCCTGAGCGCCAATAGCTGTCACATTAAGTTGGAGGGAGGCGGCACGCTGGACTGAGACGGCGAGCGCGAATGAAGAAAGTACCTGCTTAAGTTTCATTTTATTTCGTTATCAAGTGCTTCCTAAGTCAGGGTTGGTCGTAAATGCGGATTATGAGCCTTCAGAGTGCGCACCACTGATGGGCAGCCTGAACTGTGTAGATGGGAACCCCGCCCTTTTTGTACAACGGCGTATTCACCCTCCAAATTCACAGCTGAGCAAAGGACGCATAGCGGCATGTGTCCTATTGGATGCGGAGCGTTCAATTCCCCAATATTTTCCCTTTGCTGCTCCTGAAGGCTGCTGTAAGGGATGCACTGCATCATGCGAGGTAACCCCACACTGGCCAGGTATTTGTGGATATTTAAAGCCCAATGCCTAGATAGGCAGCTCCCGAATTAATGCATCGGTGAGGCTGGCTAAGGCAACTGGACAAGCAGAGCAAATGCAGCCACACGGTTCTAGTCCTCGAGAATGATTTGCTTCGAAGAGCGTCGGCTTCTTTCTCAATCCGGTCTTATGCCTAGTTGCTGTTGCCACGGGCGGAATTATTCTTCTCGAGCCAAAGGCTAGCAAGTTCGTTGATAATATAATTTGGCCATTCCCTTAAGCCCAAACTGAGGCAATGTTGCGGTCCTACCTGTTATCTACCATGTCCTGAAAACGCGTCCTCCTATTGCGCTTACCCGATGTCCTTGCAGGGGGGAAGCATAAGTGCGTCGGCAAGAGCTGAGGCCCCTATCAGCTCCGCTGAGCTGGTAGGCGTCATGACTCTCTACATAACGTTGTGCACCGCTTTTACGTTCGCAAGGCTGTGGACAAGATACTTTGTTCACCAGCAGCTCTGGTGGGATGACTGTAAGGATAAACTTCGGTCTTGCTTCCCATTTACATTGTCTGATCTATTGTAATCAGGGACTATGTTTCTTGCTTGGCTAGGCACCATTGCCCTTTGTACGTTACAGCTCGTAATGATCCGTTACGGGGCTGGCGTCAACGTGTGGGAAATTCCAGAAGAGACGCTGAGAGAGTACCTGAAGGCAAGCCAGACCAAGTACAGTTAGTAATATACTCGTACTGATCCTTTTCCGAATACCTAGCTATGGTTGGACATTCAGATGGTGGCTCGAATATCCATCTTCTTCGCCAGACTGTCTATCCTGCTCCTTTATGTTCGGATATTCTTCCCCATAGGAAGTTCCCGGTCGACATTCTGGTGGATTATACAGGTCGTTATTTGGCTTAACCTTCTATACACCATCTCACTCATCCTTGTAACGACGCTACAATGTATTCCTTACCGCTTGCCATGGGGTAGCAGTTGTGTCAACCAATGGTTGGTATTGATAATGGCATCATTAATCAATATCATCAGCGACATCGCCGTCCTGGTCATCCCGATTGCCTCCATATTGAAGCTCAAGACGACGAAAAGGAAAAAATTGGCCATCTGGGCCCTGTTCGCTTTTGGTACATTAGCACCGCTAGCCAGCATTGCCCGACTTGCTTACCAAGTACCCGTGGCCAACGGCACTAATAGGACCGTCATATATCCAATCGTACTGATCCTTGCGACCGCAGAACAAGCGGTCGCCATGATCGTCGGCTCTGCGCCGGTGGCCAGTGCCGCGGTCATCAGAATAATGTGGCGGAAGCTCCCCGGTCCTGCTCATAACAGGACAGTGTCGCAGCGCATCTGGCCAGGCAGGGAGGCGAGAAGTCGATCACTCAAGAAGGACTCGAGAGGCATTCCGGACCCGTTTCCCATCACGGACCCCACGTTGATGGGCACCGGTAGTGCGGAGGTACTGTATTCCAACACCACAGCGCGACGCAGCGATGGCGACAACGGCGAATCCTGGGAAATGACGAGCAAAACTACTTCTAACGTCGGAAAAGTACCTTCACATGGGGCCTCGACGGCGACCGAGGCCTAAAGCGATCAAGCATGTATAGGGACACAACTGGAAAGGATTTCAACCGGGCAGAGTTTCTCCGGACCTCTGGGAAGATAGAAGATCCTGTATGATTCCGGCGGCTCTTCTTTTCATCGTTGAATGACCGGGTACCTTATTTCCATTGTGAGATGCAAGGGGAATTCGGGTTTGATGGATTGAAATCTCTTGTCATCGGCGGCTGTGTTAGTCGACACGAACGGTATTGTATCTTACTGGACTCCTCCCTCTACCGCGCCGCCCCCCCAACGCTCCCGGCCACTCCGTTTCTTCCCATACAAGTGAGTTTGAGAGTGCAGAAACTTCAGGGGAATATAATATTCAAAATTCTGCTTTGTAATATGTCAGTGTGTCTGAGTTCAGGGCTTTGCCTTTTTCTTTGTTTACTCTGATTTCTTCCTCCACCCCCCGCCGTGTGTCAATGTACATTATATCTTTATAGAAAATGAGCAGAATCACGAAAAAGGATAAATATGCGGAATAGAAGATGTCTGCTTGATCGAGGCGCTCAAAGCTGTCGATAGAGCATGTTTCTTGCAGGGTCTTCAACGCCTATGTCTGGAGTGTAACTGTGCACGCAGTTTCTTATAGAGCTTCATAAGTTCAGAACGCTATTCAGAGCCTATGGCCTTATAATCTTTTGTCCAAGTGAATGCCACCAAGTTATTCTTCAGAAGACGCTCTCTTCCCCCCCCCTTCCCGCTGCGGCGGCCCCCAAGCCAGGGACAATGTGAGATTTAAGACCTGATAGTGTCCCGCCGTAGTGTGGGGCCTCACATTTTTCGGCATTCAGGATCTGACAGACAAGCTGGTCCAGGCATGGCAGGGGAAGAAAAGGGAAATTAAAGATGAAAAGCCTTGTGGCGTATCCTAATCACCATTGTACTCTTCCTGCTTCACGTAGTGCCTAATTCCGCTCTGACTGGAAGTTAAAGCTTGGACGGCTTATTAGAGATTCAAATCTAATCCATAGCGTCTTAAGTTCGGCTCGGGTACTCCCCAACATTGTGTAAATCTGAACGCCTTGGTTTTGAGTGTTGGGACTAAAAATGCATCGCATGACGCACGTGGCGGGACTTACTGCGCCGGCTATACTTCAAAGTCCAATCATTTACTTATGTCCAGGCTGGTAAGCAATGGACGGCTGAAGACAGTAGCAGCGGTGGTGGATAAGTAGAGACGGGGGAATATCTGGCCGTATTATTTCTGCTTGGCTGACTTGGATGGTTACACCAGGGGAACCTAGAGGGAGAGGCGAAATGGGAGAAATATAAGGAAGAAGGGGGCAGACGCATGAGACATCGCGCTACGAATTCCATACCGGCTCCCAGCATCAATGTATCTATACTCATGAAACACTAAACCCCCACGGCTGGATGGCGCCTAAGAGTCTTGTAGTTATATCTGTTACATGCCGTAAGCTGCGCATTACCAGAAATGACCTGAATTTCATCCTGCTGAATGATTGGCGGCTCCAGTGGAGTGACTTGCGGTTGCGGGTATACAGCCGCATTTTCTTGGCTAGTCGCTGGGGAATGGCATCCTACACGAGTAGGCAGCCGGGTTAACGCAAGGGAGGGGTTCCCGGTTGGCTTTTATGACACACTGGAGTGTATACGGCTGAGAAAAGGATATTCAGGTTGACCTCTACGAGGCCCTAGATAGAAAGGGAGGGCAGTGAAGCCTCCTTAAAATTTAAGGAGGCTTAAATACACATAAAACCAACCGTAATAGAGAGAAAGCTGTACCGGAGATTGCGAAAAGCAATCTCCACTAGTAGCTGCCCTAACTCAGCCAAGGCTCAGCTAACGGTCCGGGCCTTCAGGTGGGTCTGACAACCTTGGATCCCGCTGAGCGTGCGTGGATGTGACCTGACGGAACGGTATGGCAGCTAAAATACCTTGCTCATTGGTTGGTGCCGCGAATTGGCCAGTATCAGGCGAGCCATGCATTTTCTTTCTGTTCACCAATTTCCTTGAAAGACTCGAATATATTCTAACGTTAGACCATCCGAATTTGCCATAATGATACGTTAACGCTTCCGCCTTAAGCGCGAGAGCGGATTTACTATGCACCTCCAGGAGCCATACCGGAAAGCCTTCTCGTTCTTCTAGATGCATCAGGCGTTCAATATAAGGCGTTTGCTTTTATGTCTACCGGCTGCCCCCTGCTCATGGCTTTCATGCTATGGGCCAGATGGCATAATTCCGTATTTGGAGAGATGGTCTGAATGGCGGCATATAGCGCTGCATCTATGTTGTCCGAAACATACGTGCCCCTGCCATCGACCCACATGTGGGCGCAATTCTATATTACCCGGTCTTCGGGTTAGCTTCGCCCGGGTAATTAGAGCCAAACCTGGAGATCGTGGGATTGTCGAACCACATTTATACTCCAAATCGAAGGAGATGGTGCGGGGGGTCGCCTTTATCGAAAGTAAATAAGAGGGCATAAATATGTAGGTTGATGGAGGTTAACCTCACTGTCTATATTCCGCTGCATTAAAACCCCAGTTCCAACACCATGCCGTCGGTACAGAACCCCATCTTACCCGGCTTTAACCCCGACCCGTCGATAGTCAGGGTCGGCGATGACTACTACATCGCTACTTCGACGTTCGAATGGTATCCCGGGGTGCAGATCCACCACTCCAAGGACCTGGCCAACTGGGAATTGGCCACCCGCCCACTGAACCGTAAGAGCCAGCTAGACATGCGCGGGGACCCCGACAGTTGCGGGATCTGGGCTCCGTGTCTCACACACGATGGTGAGAAGTTCTGGCTAGTGTACACGGATGTGAAACGTAAGGACGGATCGTTCAAGGACTGCCACAACTACATCATCAGCGCGCCGTCGATAGAAGGTCCTTGGTCCGATCCTGTGTACGCCAACTCCTCGGGCTTCGATCCGTCGCTGTTTCACGATGACGACGGCAAGAAATGGTTCGTTAACATGCTTATCGACCACCGACGTCGGCCGCGCGTCTTTGCCGGTATCGTGCTCCAGGAGTTTGACCCGGCCGCCGACAGGCTCGTCGGCCCCAAGAAGAACATCTTCAAGGGAACGGAGCTTGACCTCGTCGAGGGGCCGCACCTTTATAAGCGCAACGGTTGGTACTACTTGCTCACAGCCGAGGGCGGAACCGCCTATGGGCACGCCTGTACCCTGGCTCGCTCACGCGACGTATGGGGACCATATGAGGTCCACCCGGAAAACCCCATACTCAGTTCAAAGGATGCGCCCTTCGCCGCGCTGCAGAGAGCCGGGCACGGAGATGTCGTGGAGACCCCGGACGGCAAGACATATCTAGTGCATCTGTGCGGCCGTCCCATAACGCAGAAGCGCCGCTCTGTTCTCGGGCGGGAGACGTCGATCCAGGAGGCGTTTTGGAAGGACGACTGGCTCTACGTGAAGGACGGGCCGGTGCCCTCGCTGCACGTCGAAGTCCCAGGCACCCCGGACGAGAGCAAGTACTGGGCTGAACAGCGGTACACGTTCGAAAAGGAGTTGCATAAGGACTTCCAGTGGTTGCGGACTCCGGAGACGGAGCGGATCTTCAGGCTCGGAGACGGGAAGCTCACGCTGACCGGTAGGGAGTCTATCGGCTCGTGGTTCGAGCAGGCCCTGGTCGCGCGGCGCCAAACCCACTTCTCCTACGACGCGGAAACCGTGATCGACTTCTCCCCGACTGACGAGAGGCAATTCGCGGGTCTTACCGCTTACTACTGCCGCTACAACTTCTTCTACCTCACTGTGACCGCAGACTCGAACGGACAACGAGAGCTGCTTCTCATGAGCTCGGAGATTTCGTACCCCGACGGCAAATTGAGGATGCCGCTTCCTGAGCCGGTGCAGATTCCCAATGACGGGAAGGTCAAGTTGGCGTTGATGATTCGCGGTGATAAATTGCAATTTTACTACGCACTAGAGGATGATGAACTGAAGAGCATCGGTCCCGTATATGATGCCTCGGTTATTTCCGATGAGTGTGGTGGGCATCAGGCTCATGGAAGTTTTACAGGCGCGTTTGTTGGGATGGCATGCTCAGACCTGAACGGCACCGCACTGCCTGCCAAGTTCGATTACTTCATATACCGGCCTGTAAAGCATCAGTCTGATAGATACTAGATATGAAAACCGAGGTTGCTGAGGTAGTGTTATTAGTGGGAATGAAGAGCCGGAATAGCAGAGCAAGCACCCCTTTTAACGTTTACATGCCCGAGACATTCCTCCCAGCATATCCAGGCCTGGGAAGCCGACTCAGACTGACTAAACAAAGTAGACTGCACTTAAAAAAGGGCGTTAATATACAGAAGATTGCATTGCAATTATTGTCATACCTAGGCTAGCCGGCTGATGGCACTGGAACTTCCATAACTTATAATACGCATCACACATACCAAATTTGCTTAACATGAATGCTGACGCGTATCACCCTTTAGGATATTGTCAGGACACTATTTGGTTATAATCTTGGACTGCTTTGATTGTGTGCGTACATTACGGACAATAATTTCAACATATGGGTATCATGTAACCGCGGGAAAGGTCTGAGTCCGACCGTTCCTTGACGTCTGGTACGCCACAATCCCAGGAGAATGGCTGACATTAACGGTTTAAACTGAAGATAATTACATATGCTAAGTGATATCAGTGATTCTAACGGAGCAGTCTGTATTATCATCCTTCAAACCGATCGGTCCCTCCAGAGCCCATTTTATTTATGCTAAGTGTCGTATGGAACAGTCTCTTCTGCTTTTCTCACGGTTAGGAGGCTGGGGCCTACTTGGTAGCACGGGGCTTGTGTATTCAGTCTGATTCAGAGCTCTTTTCCACCACCTGATCGCTAAAATACATCGGCGAAACTGGTCTGTCGGCGGCTGCGGTGCCCTTCACGATGCGGTTATAAAAGTTTGGATCATCTGAACCGTCAGATGCCTCTGCAGAGATGTACTTTTTCTCCCCCGCATCCTTCCCGTGGCTGTTGAATTCTAATGACTGTCTCAGGGGAGTCGAAGCGGCGCACGATGGTCCCTTGGCAATATGCCATCTTTGAGGCGGGCCGGTACAAGCAAGATCCTGTTCAGACACTTCAGTCAGGGTCCCATCAGGACCCGGGACGAAGTGCCTAGCAGGAAGAATCTCAACGTCGTAGACTGGCTGGATTCGGTGGTACACGTCGTAATCGTGGACCTCGCGATAGATTTGTTCTTCCTTGATCTCATGCAATTCCGGACGAATGGTCTCATACATAACGGCTGTAAGAGTGCCTGGTTAGCTGCTACACCCTTATCCTTATGGAATGATACGCACCTGGATTATGGGATATATCAGCATCTATGTCTTCAGTGTGGCCAAGGCTTAGGGCCAGATCGACAAATTTCTTAATGGCTTAATAGCTTAATGGCTTATTGACAATGTGTACATCAGTACACACAATAAAACTGGGGATTTACAATGTATCATTCGTATCTACTCTAGAGCCCTAACCCCGAAGCAGTCACCCCCCGGATTATGGTTATGGACTTCTCTCTCCGCCGCAGGTAGATATCACCGATTCTTTTTTATTTTAACCTCTCGCAGTACACGCAAAGCCCGTATGATAGCGAAAGTGATTGCCGCACGTCGAATCTGTTCTTAAATCGGAAGTTCCTCCATATTTTACGCCTTAGAACGATAAAAAGGGCTTCGAATTGATGGATTTATCAAGGTGCCGCCTCCTAAGCGACTGTTGCTAACAGTCGCTTAGGAGGCGGCACTTTCGTTGATTTTTGACGCTGATCTTAGCCATTCTAGGGACTCCGATAACTCCGAACGAAAAGATACATTGCGTTGGGTGTGCTTGACTTGTGATCGACACCCTTTACGAAAACTACAGCTAAAATGGGCTAGATTCGGTATTTAGCGTCTTGGTGAGGTATTTCGTACCCAGAATACGGTGCCAATAAGCCATTAAGCCACTAATTTGTGCCCCGAAGCCCGTTGTCGATCTGGCCCTTAGGGCCTGATCGACAAACTTCTTAATGGCTTAATGGCTTATTGGCAATGTGTACATCAGTACATATAATAAAACTGGGGACTTACAATGTATCATTCGTATTCACTCCAGAGCCCTAACCTTAAAGCAGTCAACCCCCGGATTATGGACTTCTCTCCCTCGCAGGTAGATATCGCCGATCCTTCTTCATTCTAACCTTTCGCAAGTACACGCAAAGCCCGTATAACAGCGAAAGTAATTACCGTACGCCGAATCTGTTCTTGAATCGAAAATTCCTCCATATTCCACGCCTTAGAACGATGAAAAGGGCTTCGCATTGATGAATTTAGAGCTTGATCGACAACGCTTTTCGGGGCTCAATTAAGGGGCTAATGGCCTAATGACACCACCCTCTGGGCAGAAATTCCTCAGCCAAGACGCTAAATACCGAATCTAGCCCATTTTAGGTGTAGTTTTCGTAATGGTTGTCGTTAACGAATCCTTTACACCCAAAGCAATGTATCTTTTCGCCCGGAATTATCGGAGTCCCTAAAATGGCTTAGATCAATGGCAGAAATTAACGAAAATAACGTTTCCTAAGCGACTGTTGCGAACAGTCGTTTAAAAAGCGCTATCTTCGCGTTATAAAGCTATAAAGTAACAAATTTATCAATTCGAAGCTATTTTTATCGTTATAAGCCGCAGAATATAAAAAAGCTTTTAGTTTAAAAACGTATTCGGCGTACGGCGATTACTTTCGTTATTATACGAACTTTACGTATATTAAAAAAGGTTAAAATAAAGAAAAAGAAGGATCGGCGATATTTACCTATAGCAAAAAAAAAAGCCTATAATCCGGAAGGTTTTAAAGCTTTACGAAAGTTTGCAAAGAAAATTTTAAATAAGTTAAATCGGAAATTTAAAGATTTTTTCCGCATAAATAAACCTTAATTTTTCCTGTTATTATAATAATTTTAGGATTATATTAGCTTCGGCGATATCCGTTATATTTTCGTTATTTAAAGGTTTATAATATTTTTATATATTATAACTTTTAACGAAATATAAAAAAACGCGGTTAATCGGTTTTTTATTTCGTAAAATATTATTTATTTTATCATATACGAATTTTTTAAATATATAGTAACGTTTTTTCGTATTTTCGTAAAGTAACCGAATACGAAATATTTTACGTTTTCGATCGAATTAAATTTTAAATTAAAACAATTTAATAAATATATCGGGGTAATTAATAATATTTATTTTTACGCTTTTATTAAGTAAAGCAAATAATGCGAATAACGAAATTATAAAAGCTTTATTTCGTAAAATATATTCGTAGTTATAAGACGTAATGGAATTTTTAGTTACGTATTAGCCGGCATTTAAGATTTTATGTATAATTTTAAGCTTTTTGTAAATATTATTTCGTAAAGTTTTAAAGTGTTACCGGGTCGGTTTTATTTAATTGATAATGGCTTTAGCAGTTGATAAAGGATTATTATACTTTTTCCGGCGATTAGATATTATTTTTAAAAATGGTAGTTAAGTTAAAAAGGATTTTAAACGGCGAAGGAATTATATAATTTACGTTATTCGAAGATTAAAGTTATTATAAAATAAATATTCGGTATATTAAAAAGAAAGTTTAAGATTATACGGTATTCCGCGTCCGAATATAGTTTAATATCGTAAATTCGATTCGTATATACTGTATATGCTTTATATAATTTTATTAAAAGAAACGGTAAAAAAAATATGGATAAAAAACGAGGATTTACGAAAGTTAAAAAAAATATTTTCGAAAAACGGTAATAATGCGTTATTTTAAAATTAAATAAAAGGTATTTTTATAATATACGGTAACGGATAGCCTTAAGGTAGTAATAAAGTTATTAAGAATATATAACGATAATTTTTGATAATAATTAATAATTAAATTAAAAAAAAATGTATTAATTTAATAAAAAATGCGTTATTTTGTAGAAAAATATGTTACGTTATAAAAAAATATATACGTTAGGAAAGGGAAAAAATTAAAAGTAATTAAATATTAGATTAAAAGTAATAACTGTATGTAATAATTTTGATAAAGTTTTTTTAAATATAAAAAAACCGTTAATTTATATATAAATTTTAAAGATATTAAGTATTTCGGAAAATTGTTACAAAATAATTTTTTATTTGTAAAGTTTTTATTCGAATATTTTTAGCTTAATAAGTTGTAATAACCTTTTTAATTAAATTTTTTTAAGGTTTTTTAAAACTTTTTATTTTTAATATATAACAAAATTTAATATTAAACCTTTTAAACGATAAAACTTAATAACGTAATAAAAAATATATAATAATTTTTATATTAATTAATTCGTTTTTTAAAAACGATTATGATATATATTTTTAATTACGATTTGTCGTAAAAGAAAAAGTTAATTTCGAACGCAAATATAGGTAAAGTTGTTATAACGATTTTAAAATATGCAAAACGTTAATTTTTTTAATAATTTTTTTAATTTTTTCGATTTCTGTAATTTTTTTAAAGCGATTAATTTTTATTATTTTAACTTTTCCGTATATACAAATTTATATAGTTATTTCGGTTATTATTATTAGATCCCGTCGATTAACGTCTTTAAGTAAATTATTTTTTGTTTTTTCGATTTTAAACTGTTAAAAATTATAAGGTTTATTTTTTTCTTAAGTACCGTATAGGTTATTGGAAAATTAAAAGTTTTAATATTATCCGTAAAGTTATTAACGAAATAACTTATTATCTTTTTTATATTTTTAAAGCTTTATATCCGGTTGAAATCTTAAAAATCGTAAAAGCTTATCGCGATAACTTTATTTTCGTTTGGATTCTTTTTCGAAATTTTTTGCCGTTTAATTGGAAGCGGTATTTTTTCCGTTATTTGAAACGAAGATACCGTAGGCTGTAAGTTTATTTTTTTATCGTTTAATAATTTTGCGTTAATATTAAGGTCGAATTTGTTTACTTACGTTTTAATTTTAAAAGGTTTCGATTTTTTTACGGCTTTATTATTATTTTTTTTTAAAATTATATTTTTATTGTTAACGTTATTTTTATTAGGCAAATCGGATTTATTACCGGCTTCCTTAATAAATTTTCCCGAAGCGGTTTTTTTTGCGAAAACGGTTCGATATAAATCCTTATTTACGAAAGGTTTTTTACGAAGTTACGTTACGTTAAGGTTTTTTTTTAAGATAATTTCCTATATTTTTTCGGATAAGAAAAAGATGCTTTTTTTAGTTTTTCCGTTACCGTTCGTTTCGAATAGGATTGTTGCCAAATATTACGTTTACTGTTTTTTTTTTTTTAAGTATTTCGTTTTTATCGTATTTTTTTTTTATGGTTAATCGTTAATACGTAATTTTATATCAGTAGCAAGGTTTTCGTATATAAGTTTTAAAACGGTAAAACGTTTAATTATAAATTTGTTTTTTGTTATATAAAAAGAAAGTAAATTTATAAAAACTTTAGTAAATTTAATATTTTATCGTATTCGAAGGTTTAAATTTTATAAGCGTATTTTTTTTTCCGCTTTTTTTAAAAGTTACTTTTTTGTAAAACTTTTTATAATTATAACTTTTATAAATCCTTTTTAATTTTTTTAAAGTTTTTCGTAAAACGTTTTTTTCGGCTTTAATTAAGTTAATTAGGGAATGGATTAAGCTGTAATTCGTTTAAAAGGAATTCGTTTAAAAAGGATTCGTTTAAAAAGGATTCCGAAAATAACGTATTTTTAACGATAATCTTTTTATTTATATTATCGCGAACGAAACCGGAATCTTTAAATACGAACGTAATATTTTCGCCATCCTTTCCTTAAACGGCGGAAGCGTTCGGCTAAAAGGAACCTATTTCTTTTTTAAAGGATTAAGGTTACAAAGTTATCGCGAAAGCAGCTAAAGCAACTGCAGAAAAGGGCTGCAACGCCGATTCGGTAAAATCACGATATCATCTCCATTTACACATATGGATAACGTCAGCCAAGAAGGCGGTAACTTCTTTAGGTCTAGGCCCTGGAGTTGATACGAATAATACATTGTCAGTCCCCAGTTTTATTATGTGTACTGATGTACACGTTGTTATTAGGCCATTAGGCCACTAAGCAGTTGTCGATCAAGCTCTTATTACCCTAAAGCTTCAGAAAGCGAAGGTGCCGCCTCCTAAGCGACTGTTGCTAACAATCGCTTAGGAGGCGGCACTTTTGTTGATTTCTGCCGCTGATCTTAGCCATTCTAGGGACTCCGATAACTCCGAACGAAAAGATACATTGTGTTGGGTGTGCTTGACTTATGATCGACCCCCTTTACGAAAACTACAGCTAAAATGGGCTAGATTCGGTATTTAGCGTCTTGGCGAGGTATTTCGTACCCAGAATGCGGTGCCAATAAGCC